>ML430176.1:0-68853 GCA_005239525.1 Nicotiana knightiana | reverse complement strand
ATAGATTTGGGCCACCCGGAGTCAGATACTCGTGGCAAGAGCGTGGTATTGAGTTGATTAGCGCGGTCAAGGTAAGTGGCTTGCCTAATTCTGTCTTGGGGACTTCCCCTTAAGCATTTTTATACTGATTTTGTTACGTGGACGCCGTGTACGCGAGGTGACGAGTGCGTACACGGGTCATTGTTGCTAAAATCCTATTTTTACTGCCATGAAATCGCTCATTTTCATTCATATATTACTGCTCCCTATCTTAATTGAGTAGATAGCTTAAGAGTAAGCATGCCTACCTGTTCTGACTTGATTTCCTCTTATTTGCTACTAGTCGCATCATGCTTAGGTAGCTTTACCCTATTCTTGCCTGTTGTTTTCCCTGGACTGTTTAATTAAGCCATAATTGACATACTTCTACTTTGCTTATTTAAATTGGGACTATGGACCGAGATCGGGAGCTTTCCCCCTGTTCTACATTGCATATTTAAATTGGGACTACGGACCGAGATCCGGGAGCTTCCCCCTGTACTGAAATGCATATTTAAATTGGGAATAAGGACGGAGATCCGGGAGCTTTCCCCTTGTACTGCATAACATATTTAAATTGGGACTACGGATTGAGATCTGGGAGCTTTCCCCGTGTACTACATTGCACATTTACTGTTGAGATATATGTTGTGCTGAGCCGAGGGCTCTATTTCTGTTGTTTATCTTCCCGTTTTCATTAATCCTATTTATCGTTGCTTATCGATATTTCACTGTTTTAAATTGTATATTGACTTATTTTACAAACTCAGTAGGGCCTCCACCTGACCTCGTCACTACTTGACTGGGGTTAGGCTTGGCACTTACAGAGTACCGAATGTGGAGTACTCATGCCCTTTGCTGCGCATGTTTTTCCCATGTGCAGATCCAGGTACCAGCACCCAGTATCGTGGCTAGGAGTCATTCTAGCAGCATCCAGGAGACCGCGAGGTAATTCTGCCGCGTCCGCAGAATCCCACGAATCCCCTTCTACTCTAGTATAGGCATACAAGACTTATGTATTTTTCCACTGTTTCATTGTATAGAGCTACATTTAGTACAGAGCTTGTGACTATAGTGACATTCCGGGTTTTGGGAAGTGAAAGTGTAAATGCTGAGAAACTATGTTATATCTACCTGAGTTCTTTTCGGTCTTTATTTTATTGCTTCTGTCATTTTCCGCAAATTTTAGGCTTACCTAGTCATAGAGACTAGGTGCCGTCACGATACCTTTCGGAGGGTAAAAATGGGTCGTGACATTTCCTTCTGACCCTAACTTTGTGCATTATATCAGAAACAATTTTAATCCTACTTATAAAGGTTTTCCTCGCACAATCATAAAGAGCGATATTTAAAAATATGAGCATGAATATGAACAATATTTGCGCTATTTATTTACTCATATAAATTGTCGTATTGCTATTACAACTGAGTCAGATATCTTCATTTAAAAGCTTTGGCCGAGGGGAAAAGTGTACCTAGTCATACTCAGGCTGACCCTAGTACTGGTTCAAATCAATTTCAACCGGGAATTAACACTATTACCGGTGGTATTTTTTTTTATATTATGATCCAAAAAAAGATCGGGAAGAATTAGCAAAAATAGTAATTGTTATATGCTTACCCTATAGTTTTTCTTCTAACCCTTACTTTGTGCATTATATTAGAAACAATTTTAATCATAGTAATTGTTATATGCTTACCCTATAGTTTTTCTTCTAACCCTAACTTTGTGCATTATATTAGAAAATTTTTTAATCCTACTTATAAAGGTTTTCCTCGCACAATCATAAAGACCGATATTTATAAATATAAGCATGAATATGAACAATATTTGTGCTATTTATTTACTCATATAAACTATTGTATTGCTATTACAACTGATATTGGTAGAAGTGGCAATGACTATGATTACCTTACTATTACCAGTCATTGAATAGATGAGGATTGGATAATGCAAAAGCGCATAATTGCTTATAGAATAACTAATTCACGTCACACATGGTAGTTTATTGCTAGCACAGTTACTGATATTTGTAGATATTTTTATATTAATGATAAAATAATGTCAGTTTCAATGGCTAATGCTACTACTAACACAAATATTGTAGCCTTGCTTACCACTACGCTAAATCCTATATTTAGTAACATTTTTCATGTTAGATGTATTTGTCACATTTACCATTTAATTGTGAGTGATGATGGTATGAGAATATTAAATATTGAAATTGAAAAGGTTAAAATGGCTCTTAACTAGCGTTTTTATTCAAACCGTAGAAGTAGACTTAGAGAATATTTTAAAAGATGCGATGAATTTGGCCTAAGAGAAAGAAAGGTTTCTAAACCTTGTCCAACTAGATGGAATTACATGCATGAAAGTTTGGTTATCGCATATGAATATAGAAACCCCATAAACTCAACGTTTAATGCATGTGTAAGTGATGATGATGAGCACTTTATGAATAGGGATTGGAATAATGTTAAAATGCTTGATTTTTTAGAAATATTCATATTGCTACAAATAAATTTTCTGGGCAATATTATCCTACTATTTCTAACTGTTTAATTTATATTGCAGATTGTAAATTTGTTTGCTCATTTTTCAAAGGGTGGGGAAATTTATAAACTTGCCATTGATTCAATGAGAAAAAAATTTAAATTTTTTTTTTTTCCCTATTCCCCTTATTTGAGGTGTTACTGATTTGTTAAATCATTGTATGAAATTGTCACGATCCGAAATTTCAACCGTCAGGACCGTGATGGCGCATAACATCACACTTGCCAGGCAAGCCAACGTTAGAGGTTATTTAGCCAATTCTTTATATTTCTAGTGATTATCAGTAAACAAGCAAAAACAAACCAAAATAAATGTGAAGCTATATAGATATCAACTTTAACTACATACCACCTCTACCCAGAATTCAGAGTCACAATTCACGAACATACTAAGACCTTTCTACAAATATTTTATCCGAAAGAAAGTACAACTGTTTGTGAAGCAAAATAAAAACAGTAAGTATATGAGTGTAGAAGGGGACGCCAGGGCCTGCGGACGCCAACAAGACTACCTTGGATCTCCTAGCTGTAAAATCTGCAGCCAACCTCTCGATCAGCCACTACCTGCTCCAAAAGCTGCACAGGAAGTGCAGAGTGCAGTATCAGTACAAACGACCTCATGTACTAGTAAGTGACGAGCCTAACCTCGATGAAGGAGTGATGAGGCTACGGCGGACACTCACAATATAAGCTGCATATAGTGAAAAATAAGACAGAAAGGAAGGCAGAATAAAGTAAAAACAGTAACTTGCAAGAAATAAATATAGTACCCAACATACTTCATCAGTAATCAGCTATTACCAATCCTTAAGTGCAATTCAATTCTACCATACAACTAACGCAGTCCAAGAAAGAACATAATTATATAAATTGTTGCGGCGTGCAACCCGATCCCACCGTATATAGCATAATCCTCCCTTATTTCTTCTTATATTATAAACAAAAAAATATAGATAAAAGTGTTGCGGCATGTAATCCGATCCCACCATATCATAATAATCACAATCACGGTTCACCTTTATATCACCACATTCCACCCTTATTACACTTGTTGCGGTGTGCAACTCGATCCCACCATATAATATTAATTCACCCTTATTCCTCCTCAATATATCACCCTTATTTCACATGTTGCGGCATGCAACCCGATCCCACCATATTCATATCAATTACACAGGAAGTATAGAAGTTCAACTAATTAACACAAGACCCTTCTCAATACTTAAAATCCAGAACAAGGCAAATGGAAATCTTATACTCAATAAAACTATATACAAGTAATAGTACTCAGCGAGGCCAATCCAGAATATCACTAAAACACAAATAAGAATAGCTGAAGTAAGTAAAAGGGGATAAGGAAACTATGGAATAACAATTATCTTCAACAAGGAGAAGCAATATCTAACAAGTAGCAATTAGGCATGGAAGTACAAGTAGACATGTAACAATTTAAGCAGGGAAATAAATAATATAAGAAGAACGGGAGAGAAACATGCAATACAGATAAATTGACGACGCGTAAGTACTTGTCACCTCACATATACGCCGCTCACATGATTTTTATATAGCAATTAAGACAAGAATTCCTAATCCCTCAAGTCAAAGTTAGGCACAACACTTACCTCGCTCCACATGCCACTCACTGCTCAATTACCGCTTTTCCTCTAGATTCCACCTCTAAATAACTCGTATCTAGCCACAATTAACTTAATAACATCAATTATTGCTAAAGAAATCAATTACAATGCATAAATTTAGGTTTCCCAAACTTTCCCCCAAAAAGGCAAAAATTGACCCCTTGGCCCGCTTGGTCAAAATTCGAGGTTCGGACCAAAACTCATTCACCCATTCAGATCTGAGCCCGAATATGCAATTAGTTTCGAAATCCGACCCTAAATCGAGGTCTAAATCCTAATTTTCCAAAAATCCTTAATTCTACCCAAACCCCCAATTTCTACCATGGACATCCTAGATTTTAAGTTGAAAATTTATGAAATGTAATGGGTAATTGGAAGCAAATGGTTTAGAATCACTTACCAACACTTTCGGGAATAAATTAGCTTGGGAGAATCGCCTTTAGGCCGTTTGGCTTTTGAAAATTTGAAAGAATGGCTTAAGTCCCGTAATGGGGCTGTTTAATAGTTGGGCGACAATGTTCATCGCGTTCGTGAGGACACTGTCGCGTTCACGAAGAGCACTGCTTGCCAATCTTACGTGATCGTGAAATTCTTACCGCATTCGCGAGTCCTTGCTCGCGTTCGTGATGAAGAGTGATTGACCTCCTCCCCCAGGTCCCTATCACTACGCGTTCGCGTTGGGTTGGTCGCGTTCGCAAAGGGTAAAACCCCTATCGCTCCGCATTCGCGACCCTGCCTTCACGTTCGGGAAGAGGTAAAATTTAGCCAGCCCAGTTTCTACTTCACGTTCGCGAGAGTGCCTTCGCGAATGCGAAGAAGAAAACAAGAAGGCACTGAACTGCAAAAACCAGATTTTTCCTAAGTCCCAAAACATCCTGTAGCCTATCCGAAACTCACCCGAGCCCTCGGGTATTCAAACCAAATATTCACACAAGTCCTAAAACATAATACAAACTTGCTCGCGCGATATAATCTCCAAAATAACACCTAAAACTATGAATTGAATACCAAATCGAATGAAATTTTTAAGAAAGCTTTAGAACTTCTATTTTCACATCCGGGCGTCTGAATCACGTCAAACTGACTCTGTTTCTTACCAAACTTCACAGACAAGTTATGTTTGTTATATTGAACCTGTACCGGACTCCGCACCAAAATACGGACCCGGTATCAATAATGCCAAACATCAATAGATTCTTAAAACCATTAAATTTTCAAACTTTCAATTTTCAACAAAAATTCATATCTCGAGCTCAGGATCTCAGAATTCGACTCCGGGCATATGCCCATGTCTCATATTTCAATACGGACCCATCGGGACCATGAAAATACAGGTCTGGGTCCATTTACTCAAAACATTGACCGAAGTCAACTAAAATCAACTTTTAAGGTAAAAATTCTTATTTTTATCAGTTTTTAACATTTAAGCCTTCCGGGTCAATATCCAGACTGTGAACGCAAGTCGAAAAAGGCTAAAATGAGGTATTTAAGGATTCAAAACACAGAATTTATTTCTAAAACATTAGTTGGCCTATTGAGTCATCACATTCTCCCCCTCTAAAATAACCGTTCGTCCTCATATAGACATTGAAAAGTACCTGAAATGGTGAATAGGTGATAATATCTACTCCGTATGTCCGACTCGGAATGCCAAGTAACTTCATCGATGGGCTGACCTCTCCACTGCTTTTTGTAACGACCCGACCGGTCGTTCCGAGAGTTTAGGCATATTTTTCCCATTTCTGCTTCATTCTTGTTTGGTTGAACTCCTTTGTGTTGCATTGGGTTGACCGATTTGGGTTCGGTTGGTTGTGGTGAGAAATGAGGCACTTAGTCTCTTTGATTGGTGATTTAGTTGGAAAAGTCAAACGGAAGTTGCCTTATAGGTAAATGATCTCGGAATGGGGTTTTCATGGCTCAGATAGTTTCATTAGGTGATTTGGGACTTAGGAGTGTGTTCGAAATGTCATTCGGAATGTCATTCAGAGGTCCAGAGTAGAATTAGGCTTGAATTGGTGAAATTGGATTTTTGGCAATTTCCTGTCGGTAGTGGAAAATAGCTATCGGGTTCGGAATGGAATTCTGAAAGTTGGAAAAGGTACGTAGTGTCATATAGGATGTGTGTGCAAATTTTCAGGTCATTCGGACGTGGTTTGGGTAGTTTCGACATCGTTGGCGATTTTCGAAAGTTTAGGAATCCTTAGGCTTGAATTTGGATTCGATTTGGTGTTTTGATGTTATTTTAAGCATTCTGAGGGTTCGACTAGGTTGGTATATTGATATATGACTTGTTGGTACTTTTGGTTGAGGCCCCGAGGGGCTGATTTCAGAAGGTTAGAAGTTGAGAAAAATTGCAGCAGTAGCTGCTGGTGCAGGCCTTCTGGTGTGGCCGCACCTACGGACGGGGAGCCACAGGTGCGAAGGCACAGGTGTGGAACACCTTGCATAGATGCGGGGTTTTGGAACCTGGCCTTAGAGCGCAGGTGCGGAAGTTGAATCGCACCTGCGGGCCCGCAGGTGCGTGCTGAGGATCGCAGATGCAGGATTTTGGGTTTAAGTGAGATTTCCGCACCTGCGAGGGATTTTCCGCAGGTGCGTGCCGCAGGTGCATGGTTTTTGGCCGCATGTGCGACATCGCTGGGCAGAATCTATAAAAGGTTGCCTTCGCGAAATTCTCTCATTTTCTTCACCATTTTGACGGATTTTGGAGCTTTGAGCAGGGATTTCAAGGAGGAATCAAGTGTATTCTGTGAGGTAAGCTACATGGACTTTGTATCTTGTGTTTATGGCAATTATCCCATTGTTTATCATATTTTAGTGGTGAAATTAGAAGATTAAGGGCTTGAAATTATAGAATTTAAATTTGGGAATTGAGAGGCCATTTGGGGTCCGATTTTGATGTATTTGGTATGCATGAACTCCTGAGAGAATAAGGATTCTAGTTTTGTGATTTTTATCGGAATCCTAGATGTGGTCCCGGGGGTGGGGTTTGGTCAATTTCGGGATTTTTTTATATAAATTGGATATTTTCGAGTGGGCTTTGTCCCGTTAGCTTATTTTGATGATATGAATCTGTTTTGAATAGATTCGGAGCGCGTTAAGGCCGAGTCGAGAAGCAAAGGCATCGCAGAGTAGTTTTCTTCCGGTTTGAGGTAAGTGACGAACGTAAATCTTGACCTGAAGGTATGAAACCCCGGTATTTCATATTGTTTTGATAAATGAGGTGACGCACATGCTGGGTGACGGACGTGTGGGCGTGCACCGGTAGGGATTGTGACTTGGTCCATCCCATAGCGACTATTAAGCCGCATATTTGATTTGAAATCACGTGATGCTCTGTTTTCTAGAGATTTACACTATATTTGGGTTGTATGCCATACGTGGGTCTAGTGCCGACTATTAAGCCGCATATTTGATTTGAAATCAGGTGATGCTCTGTTTTCTAGAGATTTACACTATATTTGGGATGTATGCCATGCGTGGGCCTAGTGCCGACCCGTTTGGATCCTCAGGGGTGTTTTACTACTATTTCTCACACTGTTTTGATAGAAAATATGATCTCAATCATGATTTATACTTGTTCATTTTCATTTCTGTTTATCACCCTGTTTTCAAACAAATGAGAAATGTTTTGGGCTGAGTCCCGGTGATTGTGGTGAGATGCTCGAGTGGCATATGAGGGTGATGACTGAGCGAGGCCGAGAGTCGGATTTGTGAGGATAATGATGGATCGGGCTGCACGCCGCAGCGTTATGTACATATATACATATATATTGGGTTGGGCTGCACGCCGCAATGTTATATATACTGGATCGGGATGCACGCCGCAGCGAGATATGTTGGATTGGGTTGCACGCCACAACGATATAGCGTTTGGGCTGAAGGAGCCTCTCCGGTGTCTGTACACCCCCCAGTGAGTGTAGTCGACTATTTATGGATCGGGCTACACGCCGCAACGTTATATATATATATATATATATATATATATATATATATATATATGGATCGGGTTGCACGCCGCAACGGTTATTATATGATACCTATTGAGCTTGTGCTGAGTATGAGTGTTGATTGACGAGAGATGAGTCACTAGTGACCAAGAGGCTTGCCCGAGAGGCTTTATTTGTGAGTGACACTGTACCCGAGGGATTTATTTGTTATGAAACTATTGTTTTCACTCTTCCTTATATTTTTGCCTCTAAACGATAAATGTTGAATCAATGTTTTATATGAAATTTGGAAAGGGGAAAACTGGAGTTTTTATGAAACTTTCGGGACGTAGATCCCTGACTTGATTTATTGTTTTCCACTGATGTTTATTATATGAATTTTCATGATTATAAAAGCTCGTCATTGCACACAAGTACTTATTTATATTTGTTAGTTACTGAGTTGGTGTACTCACGTTACTCCCTGCACCTTGTGTGCAGATCCAGGTGCCCGGATCGAGTGAGACTCGGTTGTTCTCAGTGGAGCTGGTAAGAGATTGTGAGGTAGCTGCACGACGTTCACAGCCCCACCCTTCTCCCTTTCATATTTATCGCATATTTACATTTTCCTAGACTTGGTGTATTAAGGAAATACAGTGTCAGATTCTATGTTCTATTTAGCGCTTATGACTGTTGACTCTGGGCTTGGGGATTTTGGTTTAGATATTTTCTTTGATTATCCGCAGATTTTGAAATACTAAACGTGCAATATTTTTGATACATTTTGTTGTTGTTTTAAATGGGAAGTTCTTTGTAGTATGTTCGGTAAATTGGCTAGCTTAGTACCACGATAGGCGCCATCACGACTAGTGTAGGATTTGGTGTCGTGAAACTTTCGGACTGAAGGATAACTCTTCGATCTCAACTGACGAACCTGCCAGGCTAGAATGGCCACTGGCTCCTCCTCATTAGTCAAATCCTTGTCCAACTGGACAGAGCTGAAATATAACACGTGGGACGGGTCACCATAATACTTCTGGAGCATGGACACATGGGACACTGGATGAACTGCTGCTAACCCCGGAGGCAACGTAATCCTATAAGCCACATCTCCCACTCTCTCGAGAATCTCAAAAGGTCCGATGTATCTAGGGCTCAACTTGCCCTTCTTCCCAAACTTCATGACACCCTTGATGGGTGATATTCGAAACAACACCCTCTCCCCGACCATGAATGCCACATCACAAACTCTATGGTCGGCATAACTCTTCTGTCTGGACTGAGCTGTGCGAAGTCGATCCTGTATAATCTTAACCTTGTCCAAGGCTTCCTGTACTAGATCTGTACGCAATAACTGAGCCTCCTCCGGCTCAAACCACCCAACTAGCGACCGACACCGCCTACCATATATCGCCTCATATGGAGCCAACTGAATGCTCGACTGGTAGCTATTGTTGTAGGCGAACTATACAAGAGGTAAGAACTTATCCCACGATTCTCCGAAGTCTATAACACATGCGCGAAGCATATCCTCCAAAATCACGCTCAGACTACACGTCCGTCTGAGGATGAAATGTTGTGCTAAACTCAACCCGCGTACCCAACTCACACTATACTGCCCTCCAGAAGTGCGGGGTGAATTGCGTACCTCGATCAGAAATGATAGACACGGGCACACCATGAAGACGGTCGATCTCACGGATGTAAATCTCTACCAACCGCTCCGAAGAATAAGTAACTGCCACAGGAATGAAGTGTGCTGACTTAGTCAGCCCATCCACAATGAATCAAACGACATCGAAATTTGTCTGAGTCTGTGGGAGTCCAACAACAAAGTCCATAGTGATACGCTCCCACTTCCACTTAGGGATCTCTATCTGCTGAAGTAAACCACCCGGTCTCTGGTGCTCATACTTTACTTGCTGACAATTCAGGTACCGAGCTACATAAGCAACTATATCCTTCTTCATCCTCATCCACCAATAATGTTGCCGCAAGTTCTGGTACATCTTGGCGGAGCCTGGGTGAATAGATTACCGAGAACTGTGAGCCTCCTCAGGAATCAACTCACGAAGCCCATTAACATTAGGCACACACATGCGACCCTGCATTCTCAAAACTCCATCATCTCCAACAGTAACATGCTTGGAACCACCATGTCGTACTGTGTCCCTAAATACCAACAAATGAGGGTCGTCATACTGCCGATCTCTGATACGCTAAACAAAAAAGACCGAGCGACTGCGCAAGCTAGAACACAGTTGGGCTCTGAAATATCCAACCTCACAAACTGGTTGGCCAAATTCTGAACATCTGATGCTAGTGGCCTCTCCCCGACTGGAATGAACGCAAGGCTGCCCATACTCGTTGCCTTCCTACTCAATGCGTCGACCACCACATTGGCCTTCCCGGGATGGTATAAGATGGTGATATCATAGTCTTTCAATAGCTCCAACCACCTCCTCTGCCTCAAATTGAGATCCTTTTGATTGAATAAATATTGAAGGTTGAGATGATCCGTGAAAACCTCACACGACACGCCATAAAGATAGTGCCTCCAAATCTTCAGCGCATGAACAATGGCTGCCAACCTTAAGTCATGCACATGGTAGTTCTTCTCATGAACCTTCAACTGCAGAGACGCATATGCAATCACCCTGCCCTCCTGCATCAATATTGCTTCGAGCCCAACATGGGAGGTATCACAATATATCATGTAAGTACCTGAACCTGATGGTAACACCAACACCGGTGTTGTAGTCAAAGTTATCTTGAGCTTCTGAAAGCTCGCCTCACACTCGTCGGACCATCTGAATGGGGCACCCTTCTGGGTCAACCTGGTCAATGGGGCTGCTATAGATGAAAATCCCTCCACAAACCGACAGTAGTAACCCGCCAAACCCAAGAAGCTCTTAATCTCTGTGGCTGAAGTGGGTCTAGGCCAGTTCTGAACAACCTCAATCTTCTTAGGATCTACCTGAATGCCCTCCGCTGATACAACGTGGCCCAATAAAGTGACTGAATCTAACCAAAACTCGCACTTCAAAAATTAGCATACAACTGGTTGTCTCTCAAAGTCTGAAGCACGATCCTCAGGTGCTGCTCATGCTCCTCCCGATTGTGGGAGTATATCAAGATGCCATCGATAAACACAATAATAAAGGAGTCCAAATAAGGCTTGAACACTCGGTTCATCAAATCCATAAATGATGCTGGGGCATTGGTCAACCCAAAGGACATCACCAGAAACTCATAGTGCCCATACCGCGTCCGAAAAACTGTCTTAGGGACATTGGATGCCCTAATCCTCAACTGATGGTAGCCAGATCTCAAATCAATCTTCGAAAATACCTTGGCACCCTGAAGTTGATCAAATAAATCATCAATCGTCGGCAATGGATACTTGTTCTTGATGGTGAATTTGTTCAACTGCCGTTAATCTATACACATCCTTATAGACCCATCTTTCTTCTTCACAAACAACACCGGTGCACCCCAGGGCGAGACACTAGGTCTAGTGAAGCCCTTATCAAGCAAATCCTGGAACTATTTCGTCAATTCTTTCAACTCTGGCGGGGCCATCCGGTATGGCGGAATGGAAATGGGCTGAGTTCCCGGAGCCAAATCAATACATAAATCAATATCCTTGTTGGGTGGCATCCCCGGCAGGTCTGCAGGAAATACTTATGGAAAATAACGAACAACATGTACAAAATCCATAGAAGGAACCTCCGCACTTGAATCACAAACACAAGCCAAATAAGCCAAGCACCCCTTATCGACCATACGCTGAGCCTTCATATAAGAGATAACCGTGCTGGTAGAATGGACAGGAGTGCCTCTCCACTCTAATCAAGGAAACCTATACAAGGTTAAGGTCACGGTATTGGTGTGACAGTCCATTATAGCGTGATAAGGTGACAGCCAATCCATACCCAATATAATATCAAAATCAACCATATCGAGGAGTAGAAGATCTAGACTCGTCTCAAGACTCCCAATAGTGACCACACACGAACGATATACATGATCTGCAACGATAGCGTCCCCCACCAGTGTGGACACATATACAGGGGCACTCAAATAATCACGAGGCACAACAAAATATGAAGCAAAAGAAGATGACACATAGGAGTAAGTAGACCCCGGAACAAATAGAACTGAAGCATCTCTACTGCAAACTGAAACAATACCTGTAATAACAACATCGGATGACTCAGCCTCAGGTCTGGCTGGAAAAGCATAACGTCGGGGCTGGGCCCCACCACTCTGAACCATATCCCTGGGACGACCTCTAGCTGGCGGGCCTTCACCTCTAATGGCATGAACTCCACCTCTAACAGTCTGGCCCCTACCTCTGGCAACCTGACCCCTGCCTCGGGCTGGCTGAGCAGGCGGTGCAGCAACTGGTGCCGAAACCATGGTACGAGAACTCTGATGCTCTGGTGGAACGCCCTATAATCTCGGACAGGTCCTCTTGATATGCCCATAACCACCACACACGAAACATCCATCCTGATATTGTGGCTGTGGAAACTATGACTGACCCGAACGGGCCGGTTGACCACGGTAATAACTCTGAATAGGAGGTGCACTGATAGGAGCTGGTGGTGCACTATAGGCTGGCTGCCAGAAAGAGGCACATAAGGACCACGACTCCCTGAAGCACTGTGGGATTCCTAAAGCTCTAAATGAAACGGCCTGGGAGGATGGCCTCTACCAAAAGTACCCCTACCTCCAGATAAGAGGTCTCTTGTTTGACCCCTGACCTCCCTGTCCAAGAACCATCTCGACTCGCCTGGAAAAATTGGCAGCCCCCTGAAAAGAAATCTCGCTCCCAGTCTCCTTATCCATCTGCAATCCAATAGGCTAAGCAAGTCCCTCAATAAACCTCCTCACCCTCTCTCTCTCGGTAAGAAGTAGAAGAATATCATGACGAGCCAAATCCACAAAACGGGTCTCATACTGAGTAACAGCCATGATGCCCTGCTAGAGACGCTCGAACTGACGACGACGCTCCTCTCTCAAGGTGATAGGCAAAAAATTCTCTAAGAAGAGATGAGTGAACTGGTCCCAAGAAAGAGCAGACGACCCATCTGGTCTGGTCAATAAATAATCCCTCCACCATTTCTTGGCAGAACAAGTCATCTGAAAAGCAGCAAAGTCGACCCCATTGGTCTCCAATATACCCATGTTCCGTAGAACTTCGTGACAACTGTCAAGATACCCTTGGGGATCCTCTGAAGTAGCACCACTGAAATGGACTGGAAAGAGCTTAGTAAACCTATCCAATCTCCACAAGGCCTCAGAAGACATAGTTGACCCATCTCCGGTCTGTACCGCAACAACTGGATGAACTACTCCAACTAAATGAGCTGCTGGAGTCTGATACTGGGGAGCCATCTGCTCCGAAGTGTGAGTAGCAGGAGTCTCGGCTTCTCTTCCAACCTGAGAGGCGGCAGGTCCCATGGGGAATGCGCCAGTCTGGGCCACACTCTCCATAACGCCCACCAATCGGACCAAAGCATCCTGAAGCACCGGGGTGGCAATAAATCCCTCAGGGACTTGAGCTGGTCCGGCAGGAACAGTTTGAGTTGGAACCTCCTCATCGAACTCTACCTGACACTGATGCTCGGGCTCTAAGCTGAGTCCTGCCCCTGCCTCGGCCTCTGGCACGACCTTGGTCTCGACCTCTGCCCTCGTAGCTGCTGCTGGAGGCTCTGGCTACTGCTCAGCTGAAGAAGAAGTACGCGTTCTCGCCGTCTTTGAGAGAATAAAAGTAGGAGAGTTCAATCAGTATTGAGAAAATAAAATCGCACGACAGAGTTGAATAAAAGTGAATTTGTTCCTAACTTTATAGTCTCTGGTAGATAAATACAGACGTCTCCGTACAGATCCCCCATACTCTACTAAGCTTGTCCGTGAATTATGAGACCTAGGAAACATAGTGCTCTGATACCAACTTGTCACGACCCGAAATTCCCACCGTAGGGACCGTGATGACGCCTTACATCACACTTGCCAGGCAAGAAAACATTAGAGGTTATTTAGCCAATTATTTACATTTCTAGTGATTATTAGTAAACAAGAAAAAATAAATCAAAATAAATGTGAATCTATATAAATATCAACTTTAACTGCATAACACCTCTACCTAGAATCCGGAGTCACAATTCACGAACATACTGAGACTTTTCCACAAATATTTTGTCCGAAAGAAACTATAACTGTTTGTGAAGCAAAGTAAAAACAGTAAGTATAGGAGTGTAGAAGGGGACGCCAGAGCCTGCGGACGTCAGAAGGACTACCTTGGTCTCCTAGCTGTGAAATCTGTAGCCAAGCCTCTCGATCAGCCAATACATGCTCCAAAATCTGCGCAGGAAGTGCAGAGTGCAGTATCATTACAATCGACCCCATGTACTGGTAAGTGCTAAGGGTGGTCATATTTCTGTCGGAACCGAATAAACCGACCGAACCGAAATTTTTATTATATCGGTTTCGGTTATTCGGTTTGTTCGATCAATTTCGGTTAAAATTTTGAAAATTTCAATTTTTCGGTTCGATTTTCGGTTATTAATTTATTTAGTTCGGTTAACCGAAAAGTCGAATTATTAGCATATAAGTTCATTAAGTTATATATAGGCTACGACCATAGGTAATAAATTAATACTATTAGGTCCAATCTATCAAAGACTCAACCCAATTAAGTAAGTCCAACAACTTCCCAATCTTAAAGACTTTCACTCTATTAAAACTTATATAGCATATATGATAAATACCGGGAGGATTTCACACAGAGTTGTAATTTATACTATGTTTGAATTTTATGATCCATAATAGTGTGTAAAGTTTAGTCTATTTTTTTTATAAACAAAATATTTCCAACAATTTCGAAGTTTTGGGAAAAAACAACAAATTTGCCGGTCCTATTATTACATAGAAGGAGCTAAATATGATAATGTTCAAACAGAAGCCGAACCGAAATTAGAAAAATCGAACTGAACCGAACTTATTTCAGTTCGGTTTCGGTTACTACTTTTACAAAGTCGAAAACCGAATAACCGAACCGAATTTCTTCAAACTGAGTTGAACTGACCGAACGCCCACCCCTAGTAAGTTCCGATCCTAAACTCGACGAAGGAGTGACGAGGCTACGGCAGGACACTCGCAATATAAGATGCATACAGTGAATAATAAGACAGAAAGTAAGGCAGAATAAAGTAAAAACAGTAAATTGCAAGAAATAAATACAGTACCCAATGTACTTCATCAATGTTCAGCTATTACCAATCCTTAAGTGCAATTCAATTCTACCATATAGCTAATGCAATCCAATAAAGAACATAAACATATAAATTATTGCAGCGCGCAACCCGATCCCACCGTACATATCATAATCCTCCCTTATTTCTTCTTAATATTATAAACAACAAAATATAGATAAAAGTGTTGTGGAGTGCAACCCGATCCCACCATATCATAATAATCACAATCACGGATCACCCTTATATCACCACATTTCACCCTTATTACACCTGTTGCGGCGTGCAATCCGATTCCACCGTATAAATATCAATTTATCGTTATTCCTCCTCAATATATCACCCTTATTTCGCCTGTTGCGACATGAAACCCGATCCCGCCATATTCATATAAATTATACAGGAAGTACAGAAGTTTCACAAATTAACACAAGACCCTTCTCAATACTTAAACTTCAGAACAAGGCAAATGGAAATCTTATGCTCAATAAAACTCTACACAAGTAATACTACTCAGCGAGACCAATCTAGAATATCACTAAAACACAAATGAGAACAGCTGAATTAAGTAATAGGGATAACGAAACTACGGAATAACAATTATCTTCAACAAGGAGAAGCAATATCTAACAAGTAGCAATTAGGCATGGAAATACAAGTAGTCATGTAACAATTTAAGCGGGGAAAGAAACAGTATAAGAAGAACGGGAGAGAAACAGGCAAGACAGATAAATTGGCGGCGCATAAGTACTCGTCACCTTATATATACGCCGCTCACATGATTTTCGTATAGCAATTAAGACAAGGATTCCTAATCCTTCATGTAAAAGTTAGGCACAAAACTTACCTCGCTCCACAGGCCACTCACTGCTCAGTTACCTCTTTTCCTCTAGATTCCACCTGTAAACCACTCGTATCTAGCCATAATTAACTTAATAACATCAATTATTGCTAAAGAAATCAACTACAATGCATAAATTTAGGTTTCCCAAACTTTCCCCCAAAAAGTCAAAAATCGACCCCGGGCCCGCTTGGTCAAAATTTAAGGTTCGGACCAAAACTCATTCACCCATTCCCGCTCGAGTCCGAATATGCAATTAGTTTTGAAATACGACCCCAAATCGAGGTCTAAATCCCAATTTTCCAAAAATCCCTAATTCTACCCAAATCCTCAATTTCTACCATGGAAATCCTAGATTTTAGGTTGAAAACTCATGAAATGTAATAGGTGATTGAAGGAAAATGGTTTAGAATCACTTACCAACACTTTGGAGAAGAAATTATCTTAGGAGAATCGCCTCTAGGTCGTTTGGCTTATGAAAATTTGAAAGAATGGCTTAAGTCTCGTAATGAGACTGTTTAATAGCTGGGCGACAGTGTTCATCGCGTTCGCGAGGACACTGCCACGTTCGCGAAGAGCACTGCTTTCCAAGCTTACCCGATCGCAAATTTTACCGCGTTTGCGAAGGCTACGCCCTCCTGGCCTTCGCGTTCGCGATGAAGAGCGACTGGCCCCCTACCCCAGGTCCCTATCACTACGTGTTCGCGTTGGGTTGGTCGCATTCCCGAAGGGTAAAGTTCCTATCGCTCCGCGTTCGCGACCCAGCCTTCGCGTTCGCGAAGAAGTAAAATTTAGCCAGCCCAGTTTCTACTTCGCGTTCGCGAGAGTGCCTTCGCGAACGCGAAGAAGGAAACCAGAAGGCATTGAACTACAGAAACCAGATTTTTCCTAAGTCCCAAAACATCCCGTAGCCTATCCGAAACTCACCTGAGCCCTCGGGGCTCCAAACCAAACATGCACACAAGTCCTAAAATATCATATGAACTTGATCGCGCGATCAAATCACCCAAATAACACCTAAAACTGCGAATTGAACACCAAATCAACTAAAAATTTTAAGAAAGCTTTAAAACTTCTATTTTAACATCCGGGCATCCGAATCATGTCAAACTGACTCTGTTTCTTACCAAACTTCACAGACAAGTTATATTTATTATATTGAACCTGTGCCGAGCTCCAGAACCAAAATACAGGCCCGATATCAATAATGCCAAACATCAATAGATTCTTGTTGATACCCAATTTTTCCTCAAACTATTTTAAAATTTACATATGTGCCTTCAAAATCACTTTTTAGAATAACTGGTATTTTTCCATAATTTTCCATATTTTATTAATTTCTTTTCCAATTTATTCAGTATTTTAAATTCAATAATTATTCATAAATTATGTTATAAATAATTTCAAAATATTTCCTAGCTCAATATATCATTTTTATCCTATTAGGATTCAATTATTTCACAAATTAGCCAATTTGGCATTATTTAGCTATAATTACAACAAGTTTTGCAGTTATAGCCTAAATGTACATTTTGTACCATTTTTATTCAATAATTAGTCATTTCATATATTAATATTAGTTAATTACTTTAATTCCATCTATTTAGCCTTAATTTTATTTTTTCATAATTATTAGCCATTTTGTTAATTATTTTAGCTATTTTATGGGTATTTAACTTTTAGCCACTTTAATTCTCAATTAAAACCCAATTTACCCGGACCCCAACCCAATTAAATGGCCCAAACACTCCCAGGCCCAATACCTTAGTTACTTGACCCAATCCCCCCTTTTAATCTGAGTCGTTGATTAATTCAAATCAACGGCTCAAATCTCTACCTACCATATTTAACCTAAAGACTACCCTTCCCCCCTTCTCATTTACCCCTCATTCTTCCACCGTTACATCTCTCAACTCTCTCATATCTCTCTAAACGCTTCACCTGCTAAACCTACTGGCCATCCTTCTCCTGCCGTCTCCCTGCCGGAATCCATGGTGGTCTCGCCACCTACCAGCCTTATGGCTCCCTCCTACAACGGGTATTACTGCTTCGAGGCCCTCAAGTGAACCAGAGACGGTTCACTCACCTCCCATGGTCTCTCATGCCATTTTCCGACCATCCATGGTCGTCCGAGTAAGATTTATACCGCTTTCCGGTTAACACCGGTGATTTTGAGTTACTTCTCCTTCTCTCTGGGTTCTCTTTGAAACCCTAACTGCTAAACTCTCGATTTTCTTAGATCTGTGATAGATCTGGGTATATCCAGAGTTATCTTGCTATTTTCCCTTAAATGTTTTCTGATTTTCTCAAAACAACTCTTCATCTTCGAACTAGGGTTCTTAAACACCTTTTCAAAAACGCTTCTTTCTTCTAATTTTTTTATTAATCTGTGAGTCTCTATGTTTAAAACGTTTGTTTAAGTTTTATCCTTTATTCGAGTTATTCTGTTGAAAATCCTAATTTCCTTAGTTCTAATCCTAGGATTCCGAGTTGTTTCTGATGATATGTTCTATTATGTGTACTGTTTTCTCATGAATATTGTGATTTTGTAATTTTTACCCTATGTTTGCTTGTTAGGGTTTTTGATTGCAATTATTCCTGCCTATTATGTGATTCACTCGATTGTTGTTCATCAATGTTGCTGAATCTTCACTTCTCCTGCCTGTATTACATTAATTCTGTTAATTTAAGACCATGCTCTATGTGAATCCCTGATTCATATGATTTTTCCCTATGTTTTCTTGTTAGGGTTTCTGATTTTCATCTATTTTGTGAGTTTATTCTATCTGTTCACATAAGCTTGTGCCAATTCCTCCTAAATCAGTATCGTTTTCTATTTGTGAATCCCTGAATATCTATGATTGATACTTCACTGATTTTGCATAATGTTGACTTCCTGATTTCGAGTATTTCCTTACCGTGTGATATTTTACTTAATTGATAATAATTCCCTGTGATTAGAACCTCATTCGAGGACTCTCTTAATAATTTCCATAATTAAACTTGCCCTGCCCTATTTTTTGTGAATAAACCTGCTGTCAAATTAATTCTTATATACTTTCCTTAATTGGTATATTCTGTACTTAGACTCAATCATATGCTCTATACTTTTACTACTCCTATTATGGTAAAATCAGTCTTATAATTGATTATTTTCCTTGTTTGATACAAACTTGTACCCGTTTGAACTATAACTCCCTAATTAAAGGGAGTCCAGGTCTTGATTGATTCTGATTTGGGTATTTTTCCTATAACTATGTTAAATTAGTACTTCTTACCTTATTTGCTACCTGTTTTCAAACTATATATACTCTCTACTCTTCATTAACAAAAAGAAACTAAAAAAATACTATTATGAACTCTCTTACACACACACATACTCTCTTGTTTCTCTTGATGTTTACTTGCTACTCAGTCGGCTGAAAGCCAAGACTGAGTGATTACACTGCTCTATTGCTCTACTTCTCTACTATTCTATTGCCCTACTGCTCTACTGTTCTATTGCTCTGCGCACTACTGCTCTACTTCTCTTCACTTTATTGCTCTCTACTTTTCACTCATTCTTTCATTCAACTGGTATGTTTTCAGTTTAAGTTTACAGCATCTAAAATAATATGTTTCTGTTTGTATTACGATTCCTTTTGTGTCTCTTATGTTTCTGCTTGTGGTTCTGTTGTTTACCTTGCAATTATCATGCATGTTCTGTCTATGTGATTTCCCCTCTAGTTCAGCATGTCTATTGCTCTCTCTTACATGTTTTCACTATAACTCTGCCTTACCCTTGATTCCTAACACTATAAGCATGTAATCATGACCCCCTAGTTACTATGTAATCCTGAACCCCTCCCCTGAACCTAATGTGTAACTCTGTTTAACACCCCTTAATCTGATGTTGTTAAGCTCCTGGCATGAACACTTTGTGATATACTATTGCTATGACTATTTAAGTTCTATAGTACTTCTCTGGTGTTAACCTGTGTGCAAATATGCTTTCACATATGAACTACTTGTCCCCAATTCCCCCTTCCCTGTTTAAGGCTGCTTCCTTGCACTATGCATGCTGATGTGGTTCCGGGTTGTTGATTGTCCTAATCCCTTTCTTTCAAACTATTTTCACTGAAGGCAAAATCCCCTGTTCTCCAAAACTTATTTCAAACTACTCATTTTCAAACTGTTTTCCAACTCAACTCTTTCAAAACTATGTCAAGCACTTCACTATACTCCTAGACCTTTGAATTCTGCCCCCCTTAGTGTGAGCATTGTTTTGGGACCCTTGAGCTCCCTCTGAACTTTGACACACAAAGGCTGGCCATTCCACACTGCACTTACTCAATTTGGTTATGAAAATCTGGGTGTGAGCACTGCTCGGGATCCCTTGAGATCTTTAGGGAACTCTGACACACCTGGATTTGTAAGAAAGGCTGTGAACTAATGGCAATGAGGATTATGGAGATTCTGGGCCTATCAGTAGGCCCCCTATAGTATAACTTCTTCTTTTCATTATTCAGTTATGTCATTCATGCAAGTGGCCTGTAATAATTGTTGTAAATAACTCTTTGGGGATGGATAGTGAAAAGGGAGGGGTAAATATGCATGCTATAGCTATTAGAGGGTAGAAGCCATGCTATTAGGTTTTATACCCTATTTGCGCAATAGAAATCATGTTTAGGATCAACATGTGCAAAGCATATCATGCATTAGAAATCATACTATTTAGGCTTTATGAACACTGTTTCAGCATCTTGTTTCAGTATTGTCATTTATCACTTAGAAAATTCTGTGATAGGGTAAATAATGTTAATAACCAGTACTTTACAATCATGCTCTACGCTGCCATGTACACTTAGAAATCATGTCCCTAGGATAACACAAATAAACTGTACTTTTGCATATTCTGAAATCGTGCTTAATGCTGTAATTATTGTGCATTTAGAAATCCTGCTTAGGATTCTGTATTCTGCATCCCTACCCGTGCATTAGATACCATGTTTCAGGATTTCATTCATACTTGTTTAACAACACCTAATCTAACTACTGCTGCATGTTATTTTACACCTAGGAAAGCCTTAGGAAATTAGTTAAAGAAATAAAACCAGAAATGTCCTTTGTGATTAGTGTTAAACTGTCAGCATGTTTAAAACTAGTAGGCAAGCCTGATTAAGACTTCCTCTCTGAGTTATGCAATATATCTGTCTTTTTGTTATCACTTAGATACCCTGCTTAGAATCTGAACCTGAATTTGGACCTTAACTGTGTGTGAGTCGTGTTATTTATGTGTACTACCTGTGGAGGTATACTTGTGCCTTTTCTCTGCTTTTCTGTGTTTCCCCTTAATTGCAGTCCTACATGTTCTTATCTGTCGCCTTAGTATTTTTCCTTCAAACCTGAGGGTCTGCCTAGAACATCCCTTATAGGATAGAAGTCCTAAATTCCTCCGGGACTGATAGGAACGGACGGGTAACAACATGCAATAGAGGTCGATACCAACACTCGATTTAGTTACTTTCACGGGGTGGGAAAGGGTAGAATATGGATATGATGACCGGTACGCTAATACCACGTGTAGCCCCTCTTTGAGAAGTGATTACCAGGTATTGTACTGATGTTATCCATATTATTATAAACCTAGGATACCCTTTATATGCTTAGATCGTAACCCTTTCAAAATCTAACCTTATTTACTATTTTCAAACATCTACATACTTAAGACTTAAATCCCCTCTTATTTAAGCCTTTATTTGTTTGTTTGTTAAGTCGTACAAATCCACAAAAGTTGTTTGGCCGGGAACCACACTTGTGGATCCTGAGGGGTGCCTAACACCTTCCCCTTAGGATAATTTCAATCCCTTACCCTATCTCTGGTTAAAAACATAGTTGTAAATGAACTCTTTTGGTGTCCTAACGCTCCTTTAAAAATCGTTAGGTGGCGACTCTCAAAAACACAAACCCCTTTCCCAAAAGGAAAGAGTTGTCTCAACCGAATGTCATAAATCCGATCTCCGCGAGGAAAGAGGGGGCGCGAAAATTCTTAAAACCATTAAATTTTCAGACTTTCAACTTTCAACAATATTCATATCTCGAGCTAGGGACCTCGAAATTCGACTCTGGGCATATGCCCTAGTCCCATATTTTAATACGAACCCACCGGGACTGTCAAAATATGGCCCGTGTCCATTTACTCAAAACATTGACCGAAGTCAACTAAAATCAACTTTTAAGGCAACAAATCTTGTTTTTTTGAGTTTTTAATATTTAAGCCTTTCGGGTCAATACCTGGACTGCGCACGTAAGTCGAGAAAGACTAAAATGAGGTATTTCAGGATTAGAAATACATAATTTATTTCTAAAGTATTAGATGACCTATCGGGTCATCACAGAAATTAGAAGGTCCTCAATTTTGGTATGAAACTATTTATAATGGTTGAACACTTGAAGATGATGAGTTGGCTGGGCTTCTGGAAGAAATAGCCTCAATTAAAGTAAATGCTCAAACTATTTATAATACTTATCAAGTGCATTAAATCATGCTAAACCAAATGTTCCAACTCCTTCTTCTTTTGATTCTCAACCATCTAAAAGAACTGTGGGAGTAAGAGCACTTAATGTTTGGGCGGGGGTTTAGTCTCAAGGTTCTAATAGTAATGTTTTTTCACAACTAAATGAGCTTGAAGTTTATTTGTCGCAGCAAATAGAGGAAGTGAATCACGACGGCTCCTTTAATCTTTTTCAATGGTGGAAGGACAAAGAAAAACACTTTCCGGTTCTATCAAGGATGGCCTGAGACATTTTAAATATTCAAGCTTCAACAGTGGCATTGGAGAGCGCTTTCGATCAAGCAAGACTTCAACTCGGTGATTATAGAGCATCTATGAGGGAGAGATTAGAAAAATAAGTACTTTTCAGAGATTGGATCCGTTCGGAAAAGAAGAAATTTTGGACTTGCTGAATCACAACCAGATGAAGACGAAGCTTACGAAGAAATGCTAGCTGAACTTACGGAGGATGTTATTTCACCCGGAAGCGGCAATGTGTAAGCTACTTTTCCACCACCACCAATAGAAATTCCTTCGGACCTTGAAGGATTTATGAAGTTTGTAAGAGATACCATGTAACTTGTATGAACAAAAATTAGTATGTATTATGTAACTTGTATTTTGGCACATCTTGATTAGTTTCTTTTTCTTCTCAATGGTGGTATTAGCACCTTGTTGTGCTCATTCCATAGGGGGGAGGAAGACTAAGAAATATATTGCCATATACTTTTAATGCTATAATAAAATTACAAAGCATTTCTTTCAATATCTCTTTATAATATTTTTGTCTTTAACTTTGAATTAAAAAGTTTAGGTCACAATTCTATAATAAAATTTACAAAGGCATTGCCTTAGATATTTTTTTAACATTTTTTTGTATCTAATTTCTATTTATTTTTTAAAAATAAAATAAAATAAGCCAATAGGCCCTCTTAGCCAGCAGGCCCGACCTGTTTTACCCCGGGATCATGAATTCGTGGGCCCAGGTCGGTTCCTACATAACGACCATTTGGCCCGTTTATTTTGGGACCCGCCCGAGACCGGGACCAGAACCATTTGGACCGGCCCACTTAACCCTTTCAGGGACCGGACAGGCCCACTTGTCATCGTTAATACTGAGTCTTATTATACGTTTTTCCGGTCCTTTAAGTATTGTTAAGCGGTGGCCATGTCAATTATAATCCATGTGATAAGAATTGGTCCATGCACGCTTAGTGCACACAGAAAGAAAATTACACATCAAATTAAATAATTGCCAACAAAAGACGATGAATAGTCCAAGAAAAATGAGAAATAAGGTGTGTAAAGTTACTTTACTTTGTGATAGCATTAAATTCAAGGATGTCGACACATCAATCTTGTCAAATGAATTAATTTGAAGTGTACAAATCGAATCGAAAAATCACACAAAAATAAAAAAATTAAACTAAATCGATAAAAATCAGATGGTTTGATTTTATTTGATCTAATATTGAGTAAAAAATATCCGAACCAAACTGACATATAAAATATATAATTTTTTATATATACTTTTAAGACTTTATTTAAAAAATTATCTCGAAATATTTAGGATTCTCTTATGGTATATATTATTTAAATAAAAAGTGCTCCATCTTTATTAACTTTAAATAATGTATTGTATGATCACTTTCTTATCAAGTGTTATTGAAATGCATCTACAGTCAGACCTCTCTATAACAACATCATTATATAATAACACTTCACTATAAAAATCAAGTTTTTCCCGAACCAATTTTCATGTTATGTTATAATATATGCTCCCTATAACAGCACTTTGCTATAACATCCACAAATATTCGGATCAAACGAAGCTGTTATAGAGATGTTAGACTGTAACTCTTTATTTTTTCATATTCATATGTCAAGATCTTTTAGATTCTTATATCTTTTTCGAATTTGAAGTGATATTTCGATAATTGAAAATTAAATAGAACATATATATCATTATTTAATTTTCAAATTGATTTTTATGTTAAATTATTAAATTTGATTAACTTTGAAAGAGTACATTGTATGGGTCAAAATCCGCCCTATAATATTTGAGGCAGGATAATACTAAAAAAGGAATTCTCGAGTCGTCGCTGGGCGAGATAGGCCAAGAAGCAGCAAAGTCCTTGGCTGAAGTGGCGATATCAGTCGTGGTCGAGATGTTGACGAGATCCGTAGTTGAGATGATAACAAGGGTCAAGGTTAAATATCGTCGATGAGAGCTGTAATAGCTAGTTTGTCAGGATATCGTATTAAAAGAGAATATTTTAGTGGGTATTCTCTACACCTGTGCTATTAGGAGTTTTTAGGAATATGTCCCATATATATATATATATACATATAAGAGATAATGAGACGGGCATGTGATATTCATTTGTAAGAACACACTTTGACCAAAAGATTCTCCCTCTCTCTCTTACCGAGATACAAACACCATCTTTTCACTAAGTTTCTTGTTTATATTATTCCATACTTTTCCATCAGATCCGAGAATAACTCGAACATTCAAGGATTTGTCTGTCACTCATCATTGTTAGGAGGAACAACCATCTAGTTCATCCTTTATTGGATGAATCATTCGTTCTATTTACTTAAATGCCATTTATTGTTATTCATTGCCATTAAATGCTACATTATTGTTCATGCGTTTTGGAATAGTTATTGCATACTATTATAACTATTCGACCAAATCTAGCTGGCGATTATCACACCCTTGGAATCTACATCTAGAAATATTATTGTTAACTAAGTTTGACCCATAATCACATAAATTTAATTATTAGCACCAAGAGCCATATTTTTTATCAAACAATTTGACGCCTTCTGTGGGGATTTATTAGTTAAAACTTTTAGTTTCTTCTGGACCTACAACTAACAAGGGTCACTAACGTAAAAAAAAAGGGGCAAAAACAAGATCTCATTTCTTTGTGTGAACAATCCCAACATGATGGGTAACCGAGAAGAAACGATGAGAATAATAAGTGACCTCTCAACCAACCTCATGAAAGTCATCAATGAAAGTTGTGAAACGGCAGATGAAGGCATGACTCCCAGTGCCTAACCTAGGCAAGATGGGTCGCCGCCCCCTCACTGAAGCATCACAAAATCTCGTGGTAAGGGAGCCTCAACGTCTGTGGGGGAAGAGATTCCCCCTGCTATAAAAATATCCTCGAAGCGTGGCTAGCTGACACGTTAACCAGCGTCCTCAACAAGCCCACTCAGGACACGACTACAGAAAATGCAAGGACTTGCATGATACAACAAGCGGACGAGCAGTGCAACCAGCCTTCTCCTCCAACGATATGTATTACTCACAATGTCATTGATAGTGCATGTGACATGCCCTTGCATCCATTCTAAAAATGATGGAAGAAATGGAGAATGAAAACAAGACGCTCCGAGATCAAATGAAAGAACACTAAGAAAGGGTCGACAAGATACCGAGTGCTCCTAAGCTGTTGCCGAAGAGGGACGACATCCGGTTCGTCGAGCAACCTTACAGTGATGATGCACAACGCATGCCATACCAAAAACCTTTAAAATGTTTCCCTACTCAGGATATATGATGGCATAACCGACCCTGAAGATCATGTGAATTATTACGTCACTGTCGTAAAAGGAAACAACCTCGCCAAAGAACATGTGTCTTCCATATTACTAAAGAAGTTCAGAGAAATGGACTTAACCTGGTATTTGCAGCTACCAGTACGCTCCATAGAAACCTTTGAAGAAATGACTGACAAATTCGCAACGGCCCACGCCAAAGCCAATAAGGACGAGGCGAAAGTGAATGACATATTTTGCTATTAAACAATCTCTGGGAGAGGGGTTGAGGGACTTCCTTGCCCAGTTCAACCAAGTAAGGATGAGTTTGCCAAACGTGTCCGAAGGGATGGCGGTCGCAGATTTTCAGAACGGGCTGAGTAGGGATGGTTCAAGAGCAATAAGGAAACTATTGAGTTGGTTGATGAACTACCCCCCAACCACTTGGGACGACATCCACAATGCTTATCGCGACGAGGTCCGTGCAGATGAGGACGACCTCAATGGTCCAACCCACCAACTAACCTCGGTACAAGCAGAATCAAGAAAGGATCGAAAAGAGAATACCAGAAGATATCATCTGATTCTGCGACCTAACAGGGAACAACATCAACCATATATTAGCACGGTCGTCTCCCCCTCACCTCGCTTCGATGAAGGTCCATCAATACCAAGGACGAGAACCCATCGGAACGACAGAAGTATCCCCCTTATTATCTGCTCACTCTTGTGTGTCACCTATAGAGATAGTCTATGCCCTGGAGAAGCTCGGTCCAAAAGTGAAATGGCCGCTGAAGATGAGATTGGACCCAAGAACAAGAGCACAAGACGGAAGACTACATCGCCCTAAGGCAGGAAGTCATGAATATGCTACGACAAGGACACCTTAAAGAGCTGCTAAGCGATAAAAGGAATAACAAATTTCGCCAGAGGATGCGAACATCTAGGGCCGCCCAAACCACCCTCATCGACTTGTACCATCAACATGATCATCGGCGACGACGCCCAATTGAAACTCAAGGATAAGATAGTGCTGCGACTGCATCACCCTAACTGGTTTTTAACAATGCAATTGAACGGACGTCTAGGGAAACAACACTCCCCGTTTTGGCTGGCACCGTGACTCTGGAAACAACATTCCACATCATGGACTAATACACCGTGTACAACGCCATAGTGGGATGATTGTGGATACACCCCATGAAGGTCGTCCCCTCCAGCTTATACCAAGTCGTCAAATTCCTAACTCCATGGGGAATATTCAACATACGAAGAGAGAAGTGTACGTCCAGGGAGCGGTTGCTTTATATAGCATGGCCAGCCAGCCAAGGAAGGACAAATAATAAGAGGCATAACAATAAGTAGGGTCGATGCCAGGGCATGACGAGATAGGGGAAGGCATTAAAGATCTCGACATAGTCAAAGCTGCAGGATTGACCATAGAAGACCTCGATCCCATTCAATTAGATCCTAACGACCATAGCAAAAAGGCGTATATCGATTGCAAACTTTAGGAATCAGGTAAATTCAGTCAATTCTTAAAAGCTAATGCGGATTTGTTTGCTTTCAACCATGCAGATATTTCGGGCATCCCAAAGGAAATCACCACGCACAAATTAAACGTCAACCCCTTCCACCCCTCGAAGAGGCAGGCCAGGCAAAAATTCAACTCCGCGATTAATGACGCAAAGCGCGATGAGGTGGAAAAATTGTTACAAAATGACTCCATCAGGGAGTCGAAGTACCCCAAGTGGGTCGCCAACATAGTAATGGTAAAAAAGAAGACTGGGAAATGGCAGGTGTGTGTGGTCTTCGCAGACTTGAACAAAGCAAGCCCAAAGGACTCATTCCCACTGCCTCACATCGACCAACTCATTGACTCAACAGTCAGACATGAATTGCTAAGGTTCTTGGATGCTTACTCTGGCTATAATCAGATCCTCATGGAAGAGGAAAATTAGGAAAAACCCACGCCATCAACCACCGAGGAACATACTGCTACATGGTCATGCCCTTCCGACTAATGAATGTGGGGGCGACTTATCAAATATTGGTGACGAAAATGTTCAAGTCAACTCGGTAAAACAATGAAAGTGTATATAGACGACATGCTGGATAGGTCCAAAAGGGTAGAACATCATATCGACCATCTGAAAGAAACTTTCGACATACTCAAACGATACAGAATTAACTGAACACGGAGAAGTGTGCGTTAGACGTAGCCTCGGGAAAGTTCCTATATTTCTTGGTATCACAGTGAGGGATCGAGTTCAATCGTGACCGAATAAAATCCATCGAGGGGATACCCGAACTTTTGACCACCAAAAAATAGGTCAAAAAGTTGAATGGCCGTATCGCCGCCCTATCAAGGTTTATCTCATGGTCGTTGGATAGGTGCCATAAATTATTTGGTGTACTTAAGAAGGATAACGGCCTCTAATGGACTTCGGAGTGCATCTAGGATATGAGGGAATTAAAGGCCTACCTGTCGTCGCCTCTCTTGCTTTCAAACCCAGAGAAGTGGGACATCTCCTCATTTATCTAGCTATATCCGAGTAGCCGTAAACACCGTCCTAATTCGAGAAAACAAAGGTAAGTAATCTCCCATCTATTATATTATCAAAACACTAGTCGATGCCGAGATGAGGTACCCGAACCTCTAGAAACTGGCTTTGGCCTTAGTCGTAGCTTCACGGAAGGTGCTCGGACATGACTAACAACGAGTTTGAGTATGAGGTCGTCATTGCAGGTTTGAGACTAGCGCTGAAGTATGGGGCCAAACGGTTAAAAATACGCTGAGAGACTTTCCAAATCAAGGAACAAAGATTGCAAAAATACCAGATCGAAATCTGCAAGTTGCTGCCCGAGTTCGACGAATGTCAGCTCGAACAAATTCCACGAGCACAGAATGCCGAGGCAGATGGCCTCGCTAAAATATTTGCAACCACCAAAAGCATCTAAACAAGAGACAAAAACGTGGTCCATCTCCTCAACTTATCGCTAGACCAAGTCGAGGTAAGAAACATTAACTTAGCTTAGGAATGGCACAACCGTGTTATCGCATACTTGCAGGACGACGCACTCCTAAGCGATAAAAAAGAATCTAGGAAATTGAGAATGCAAGATGCCAGATACAATATCCTCCACAACGGCCTATGCAAGAGAACCTACGGTGGCCCTTTAGCAAAATGCATGGGCCCAAACCAGACTCGGCGTGTCCTTGAAGAAATCCACGAAGGCCATTGCGAGGCTCATTCCAGCAACTGAGCACTGGTCAGATGCCTTATACGTGAGGGATATTACTGGCCCACCATGAAAAAAGAGGCCACAGACTTTGTAAAAAGATGCGAGAAATGCTAGAAGACTCCCCAGTGATTCACCAAGCGGGAGAACACCTCCACTCAGTCACCTCACCTTGGCCGTTTATCAAATGGGGAATGGACATCGTGGTTCCCCTCCCAGCAGGACGAGGTAACGTACGATTCTTTTCGGTTTTAACTGACTATTTCTCTAAGTGGATGGAAGCAAGAAAATTCGACCTCATACGGGACATTAAGTAATCACCTTTATATGGAAAAATATTATATGTCGATTTGGCTTTCCCAAATAAATCAGTTGCGACAACGAAATCCAATTCACGGGAAACAAAACTGCTACATTTTTCGAGAAATGACATATCAAAAGAATACTCTCAACCCGTACCACCACGTCGGCAACGGAAAAGTAGATTCCTCCAACAAATCGATACTAAACATCATGAAGAAGAAGCTTGAGAACGCTAAGGGACTATGGCCGGAAGTACTACCATATGTATTGTGGGCCTATCGAACAACTTTGAAAACGAGCACAGGAGATGCGCCCTACTCTTTGGTCTACGGGACCGAGGTGATAATACCAGTGGAGGTCGAAGAGACCAGTCTAAGGTACTCTCATGAGAGAGGCACAAGCAACAACGAGGGCAGAAGGCAGGAACTCGACGATGTCGATGATGTAACGATCCGATCGGTTGTTTTGAGCTCTAGCATGTCGTTCAACGGTTTGAATTCATGAGCAACTCCATTTCAGGTATTATGGCTCGTGGGAATGGTCGAAGTTGAATTTTGGGAAGTTCGGAGTCAAATTGAAAGGAAAATTCTCACTTCGGAAGGCTTAAGTTAGAAGAATCGACCAAGATTGGAATTTTGCGTAAACTACCTCCGAATTAGGATTTGAAGGTTCCTGTAGGTTCGTATGATGATTTTGTACTTGGGCATATGTCCGGATCGGGCGGATAACCCGGGAGCGTTTCAGCGTATATTGTGGAAGTCAGCATTTTTGAAGAAATTCCCTAAGTTTGGCTTGAAGCGCATTTCAGTGATATTGATGTCCGTTTGGGATTCTGAGCTTGGAAACAGCTTCGTATGGTGATTCTGGAGTTGGGAGCCCGATCGGAAGTGAATTCGGATGTCCGTAGGTTATTCTGAAGTCATTTGGCTAAAGATAGAAATTTAAAGGTTTTTTAGAAATCCGAACGGAAGTGGAAATTTTGATATCGTGGTCGGAATGTGATTCCGAAAGTTGGAGAAGTTCCGTAATGTCGAATATGACTTGTGTGAAAAAATTGGGGTCAATCGGACGTGATATAATTAGGGTGCGATTCATCGTTTCGGCATTGTTTGATGTGATTTGAGGCCTCGAGCAAGTCCGTACTATGCTTTAGAACATTTTGGTATAATTGGACGGGGTCCCGGGGGCCTCGGGTGGATTCTGTGTGGTTAACAGATCAATATTTGAAGTTGAGAAAAGTTGAAGTTGCTGGTGTCTGGTGCGACCGCACCTGCGAGGCTTTGGCCGCAGGTGCGACTTTGGCGCCGCAGGTGCGAAGAATTGGTGGCTTCGCTGGGAGCGCAGGTGCGATGATATTTTCGCACCTGTGAAGGTGCAGATGCGGACAATGGGGCGCATGTGCGATTTTTAGATGGAGCTAAGGAAGCCTCAGGTGCGGGAGATTGGTCGCACCTGCGGGAGCACAGGTGCGAAGGTAGGATCGCAAGTGCGAAAATGAGGCTGGGCAGAATGTTTTAAAATCGGGATTTTGGCCATTCCTCTCATTTTTCTCATGGCTTAGGCGATTTTAGGAGATCTTCAAGAGGGGAATTTCATCATCAATGTCAAGGTAAGAAATTTCTTCATGTTTTTAAGTTAAATACAAGTTATATGCATGGATTAGACATGGAAATTAGTAGAAAAATTGCGATTTTGGAGGAAAGACCTAGAAAATTGTATTTCAGATTTCTACCACGAATTTGAGCATGGAATTTGGAGTAAATTGTATATTTGAGTTAGTAAGACCATGGGTAGGATATATCTTCGAGAAATTTCGGAATCCGGGCACGTGGGTCCGAGGGCATTTTGGTCAATTCACTGAGCGGAGTTGGAAAAGCATATAATTTGAATTTGTTACGAGTATTAGAATGAATTTTCATTACTTTGCCCGTTATTTGGTAGTTTTGGGGCGTTGTGCATCCATTGGAGTCGTCGGAAGGGCTTGGAAGCCGGTTATGGAATTTCGGAGTAAGGTAAGTATCCTTTCTAACTTTGTGAGGGGGAATTGTCCCCCTAGGTGAACTAATTAATTATGTGCTACTATCTGCGGGGGCTACGTACGCACGAGGTGCCGGGAGTCCGTGCGTAGCTGCTATTATTCCATGCCGGGGTAGTCTAGGACCCACTAGCATGCCTTACGTGTTGTACATGTGATCCTTCCAATAATATTAACTGATAATGCTATTGAATTTGTAACTTATTTCCTACGAAGTCTAGAGTGTACCTTCTTAATCACTTAGAAAGAGAATTGACTCCTCCGTGGATAATTGTATTCCGGATAAGGTTATATTATTGAATATTATTAAACTTGGAAAATGAATTTCGAGAAAAGATTTAAATACTAATTTTTGTGATTTTTAAAAGAGAAATTTGTCATTTACTTGAGTATTTGTTTTCCCGATGTAGTCGGGGTGGACTGTTGATTGTGCATTGACCACTTCGCAATTTACATTCCGCGAGCCGAGTGTTATTTCCCCCACTCTCATGGAGCGGGTCGTACGTCACGACGAGATTGAAAGAAATATTATGGTTCGGGTCATTCGACCCTCGGCAGTGCACAAAGATGATTATTATGATGGCTCAGGTCGGTTGTCCTTATCACGTATGCGCATGCTAAATTGTTAAATGTTTTTTATTGATTTTGAAGTGACAAGATATTTGGGGTAAAATAAAGAAGTAATTATTTATTTAAGATATTTGGGGGAAAATGAGGGAGTAGTAACTATTTATTTACTTTCAGTATTTATTTTAATTACAGTTAACCGTAATGCTTACTTTTTTATCATCCTCGTATGCCTATTACTGATATTATATTGTGTTAAATTAATTTGTTGGACCTTAGTGAGTGTCTAATTCTACCTCTCGTCACTACGTCTCTGAGTTTAGGCGGGCAACTTACTGAGTACACGTTGTTTTCGTACTCATGCTACACTTGTTAGACATTGTTTATTGCACAGGTACCTTCATAACGATGTGGTTGGTTTGGAGACTTAGGCGAACTGCATTATCCGAAGGCGATCCACAGCTGACAGAGTCTCCCTCGTATTGTATTATTTTATTTTAAATTCCTTGTCCAGTTGTATTTCGGACAAGCTTTGTAGAAATTGTAAAATTCTTAGAATTTGCCCATGTACTTGTGACACCGGGTTCTGAGATGTGTTTGGAATTTTATTTAATAAAGGGAATGGTTTACCTGTTGTACTTATTTGATAAATTTTTATTCTCTATTATAACTTGTAAGTGAAAGGTAACGATTTTGGAAAAGATGTTAAACAAGAATTTATTTCAACTAATTAATGATTGGCTTGCCTGACGGTGGTGTCCGGGGCTATCATGACCTTAGTATATTTTGGGTAGTGACAACTTGGTATCAGATCTCTAGGTTCCCTTAGGTCTCACGAGTCGTGTGCAAGTCTAGTAGAGTCTTGCGGATCGGTACGGAGACGTCTGTACTTATCTTCGAGAGGCTACAGGGCTGTTAGGATTACTTCCCTTTTTGATTCCTCATTGTGTGATTTGATTCCTTTAAGGATTATGCCTATGTTTCTTCCTACTCAATCTTACGCGTCGCGAAGCGCTTGTTATGAATCGTGGATTTGAGGGACTTAAATGGTGCTACGGATATGGTGCGAGATGTTTTCCATGTGTAGTTGGTGGGGGATGCCTGCAGAAGAGTATTATGATATTTCAGCCAGTAGCTGTGATTCTGAGAACTTAGAGGTTATGCTCAGGTTGTTAAGGTGCTTACGGTTGATTATCACGTGGTGTTAGCATGATGGTAGAATGCTTGCCCGTGGGTTGGGGGTGACGAATGGCTTGAAGGGAGGTCTTCTCAGAGTGCGATTTCGAGATTTTAGTATTTAGATTCCGGCGGAAGGAAGACAATTGAACTATAGATGGCCAGGTTTTGGATTGATAAAGTAGTAAGACTTGGTGTTTTCAAGTAAGGAGGGATATTCACCTGTGATGTGACATCGTCGTCACTAATCGAATGGAATGTGTTAAGTCTGCCAGTGCTATGGTTGCTTCGGTTGCATTGGGTCAGGGTGTTATGAAGTAGTATTGGAGAGGCGGTTGTCATAGATCGTGGTGCGTGGTGGTTCAGGACTGAATAGTTATTTCTAATGAAGGCAACTCGAGAAAGATGATCCTCGGAGAGTTTGAAGTCGTGGTGATCTACTGGTATAAGAGCTGCAGAGAATGATATTGAATTGGATAGCATTCGACGAAGGAAGACATGTGAGAAGTGTCAGGCGGCGGATAAATTTCTAAAAGGCCAGACGTAAGGAAAGGAGGTCAGGTAGTGCCTAAAGGAATGAGTTTAACCAAAGTGGGAGAGCGACAAAATAGTGGTGAATTAGAGGATATTGTAGCACATTTAGTAGATGTCCATGAGGAGCAGACGAACTGGTAAAGTTGGTGAATGAGAACGAGCTTAGGATGGGATATTGATGTTGTAGAGGGTGAGCAGTACGGCATCGTTGGAGGGTGTCAATTGGTGATTTCCACAGTTGGGTTATCTCCTGTGAGTAGGTTAGCGGTTGTGTAGTTGGCAAGTTTTTATGATTTTAGTGGCTATTCGGTAGGAGGCAGAATGTATGAATGATGCTACAGAATTTGAGTATTTAGGAGTGCTAACAAGAGAATTTGGAAGAATTGGACGGGTTGCTTGAGCAAGATCATGTTAACAAAGGGGAAAGGATCTCAGCAGGGTCCAGAGTGGTGCAAGGAGTAGCTTCGAGCTAAGTGGGGGAGTCCCACCACCTGCAGTTGGGTTGTAGGATTATGTTCTCATGGGGTTGCGGATTGTCGACGTGTTGGAAAGTTATTACAGTTAAGGGAAAGGAGTGAAATGGTGATTGTGCATGGGATTTGATGAATGTGTGCAAAAGTTGGCCCTGTTGGACCAGGGTAAGGCTTTGAGAGATTCAGAATTTATGCTTAAGGCATAGGCGAGTTGTAAGGGTAGTGACACAGTCACGTACTTCACTGAGAGGATGTTCATGTGCTAGAAGAGCCTTGGAGTTGATTGTGTTCGGGGCCAGTTAGAGTGGGTGACTCTCAGCAGCAGTCCTAGTAAATTCGAAGGTTAAGAACGCGGTGTTTAAAGGTTAAAGGCAGCAGTATGATTAAGAATTGAGCTTTTGCAGCGTAATTTCAGAGAGAGGGAAAATGGTTGGAGTGCTCTATGTTATTTTCAGCGTGCAGGATAGTATTGGAGGAGTGAGAGAAATAAACTCCGGGTTGGAGAAAGATTATCAGGAGGGTATGAGACGGGTTGCGGGATTTAGGCAGCATGGTCTCGTGAATCAAGGTCACCCGGGATGAGTGAGGGTTGAGTTTTCTATGAGTGGAAGGAAGTTACTATTATTCCTGAGGTAATTGAAGATGATTAAAAGAAGAGAGAGTGGTTAGCCATGGTTGAAATAGCGCACTTACGACAGTGATTAGTTCCTTCGGTGATTGAGTTATGTGTATGGTTTGTGCATATGTGTGTGGGGCTTGTTGGCCATCGTAATAGATTTTATTTGGAAGCATTCAAGTGCTATAGAATAAAGGTGTAGGCGGGTCCCGGAAGGTTTATGGTGGTATAGACCACTACCTAAGGATTTGCATGTTGGGTGATTGTGAGAATTCATTTGTGTATTGTTATGGTTCTCTGGAATTTAGGTAAGTAAAAAGGTTTTTATGTGTTGAAGTGTTCACCCTAATAATGGTTCAGGAGTATGATGGAATTCTTGTGCTATTTCATATTGGCATATTAGGTGCAGTGAGCAGTAGGGAGCTGGGAGTAAGGATCGAGATTTCGGCTCGGCGTTAGCAGGGATGTCCTGAGCTCGGGTGAGCGAGAAAAAAAAGGGGGACTTGAATGTTAGAGTAAGCTGGTATGGTCTTCAGTGTCACCTGGGATCGGTGTTTGATGCAAAAGGCTTTGTATCCTGGTCATGGGTTCTTGATGTGTTTTGCAGTATTAGTGCGGTCGGTGTTATGGATGTACAAGATTTGTTACCTGGTGTGGAAGGTCGTGGGAGTGTAACCACGATAAGATTGTATAAGTGTGACATGTAGTCACCTGATTGGTTGAAGATTTAGACCAAGTATAAGGAAGTGCAATATTGATTATTTGAGGATTTGTGCCAGGAAGGCGTTCGGTTCAGTTGGTTGTGGATTGTGGGGTGTTTGTCCCGGCTATGATGATTGTTCTTGTGTATTATGAGAGGAAATGGGTTATTATGGACCCAGATCAAGCTATTAGCCTAGTTCAGTGCAAGCAGAATTGACTGCAAGTGTGTGAATGGATTAAAACAAGATTATGGGTTTCATGTCAGTTAGATGTGCTCATTTCAGTATAGCGCTCCTCAAAGAGGGGTGTTGGAATATTAGATGTTGTTCCGGGTTCGTCCAATTCATGTAACGTTGTGATTGTACCGTGTGAGTTGTGAAATGGCTTGATAGATCCCTATGTGTTGAGTCTCCATGTAGTGATGATGTTATGCGAGCAGGAGAGCTCTTGAGATTCAAAGTATATATATCGCACCTTAGTTGTGCTTAAGTTTTGTAGAATATGGCTTCATCAGTCTCCCCAGGATGGTATTGTGCACTTAGCGTGCTTGTGACCGATGTTCGATATTTGTGGTAGTGAGCAATTTAGCTCGGTGTGTATCTTTTTACGTGAATTTTATGTTATTTGGATCGGGTGGCACGCCGCCACGGTTATGTTATTTGGATCGGGTGGCACGCCGCCACGGGCATGTTATTTGGATCGGGTGGCACGCCGCCACGGTTATGTTATTTGGATCAGGTGGCATGCCGCCACGGTTATGTTATTTGGATCGGGTGACACGCCGCCACGGGCATGTTATTTGGATCAGGTGGAACGCCGCCACGGTTATGTTATTTGGATCGGGTGGCACGCCGCCACGGGCTTGTTATTTGGATCGGGTTGCGCGCCGCAACAGTGTGATGTTGAGAAAGGTTCCCTAGATCTATTTTCTTGTGTTTTGTTTTCTATTTTCTGAGAAGAGTTCATAATAAGTTGCGTGAGTTGAGTAGTCTTTTCCTGAGTCATTTCTTTATATATCATGTTCGAGTTATGGCCTATTGGCGCGTTGTGGTGTCATGTGAGACTGTTGGTCATGTTTGGGGTGATTTGTTGTCTGAGCAGTTCATACTGGGTGAGACGAGACTTTTGGATCAGGGATATAGTGCGATAAGATTATGTGAAATAAATTGAAGGACAGTTACCCTTATTGGTTTGTAATGAGATGGTGGTCTTAGTCAAGAGGAAGGATTCAATGTTTGGTTAACTTTGCAATTGGTTAGCAATTTCTACACATCTTCTCCATTGTGGTGGTACCGCCAGCATTATAGCAGGATGTATGTATATATATATATATAAGGTGCATTGAGAGCATCAGATTCGTGGAATTTTAGCTATTAAGGTTCAGAGAGTGTCAGTGTGGTCAGATGATGAATTATGCGGTGCATGGTGCCAATTCCGCAAAGGTATGCAGTCATGTTCTGGTATATCGTGTGGTAGTTGATACGGTGTTTACATATTGGAACTAGGCCTGGCAGAGAAATTTCAGGTGTTGGAACTGGATTCTGAGCCTATTATATGGATAAAAGAAGAAATCCTCAGATTTGATCAAGCTAATGTACTCAGCTGGGTTGTGGTAGCATGGGCAGGTGCGCGATATGTTAAATAGTGATTTCAGATAACTCCAGAGTAGTTCTTGGCACGTTCGAGGATGAACGTATGTTTAAGTGGGAGAGAATGTAACGACCCGATCGGTCATTTTGAGCTTTAGCGCGTCGTTCAGCGGTTTGAAGTCATGAGCAGCTCCATTTCAGATATTATGACTCGTGGGCATGGTCGGAGTTGAATTTCGGGAAGTTCGGAGTCAAATTGAAAGGAAAATTCTCACTTCGGAAGGCTTAAGTTGGAAGAATCGACCAAGATTAGAATTTTGAGTAATCGACCTCCGAATCGGGATTTGAAGGTTCCTGCAGGTTCGTATGATGATTTCAGATTTGGGCGTATGTCCGGATCGGGCTTTGGATAACCCGGGAGCATTTCAGTGTATATTGTGGAAGTCAGCATTTTTCAATAAATTTCCTAAGTTTGGCTTGAAGCGCATTTCAATGATATTGATGTTCGTTTGGGATTCCGAGCCTGGTAATAGCTCCGTATGGTGATTTTGGAGTTGGAAGCGCGATCGGAAGTGAATTCGGATGTCCGTAGGTTATTTTGAAGTCATTTGGCTAAAGATAGAAATTTAAAGGTTTTTGAGAAATCCGACCGGAAGTGAAAATTTTGATATCGAGGTCGGAATGCGATTCCGGAAGTTGGAGCAGGTCCTTAATGTCGAATATGACTTGTGTGAAAAATTTGGGGTCAATCGGACGTGATTTGACGGGTTTCGACATCGAATGTAGAAGTTAGAAATTTCTAAGTTCATAAAGATTGAATTACGGTGCGATTCATCGTTTCGGCGTTGTTTGATGTGATTTGAGGCCTCGAGAAAGTCCTCACTATGCTTTGTAACAGGTTGGTATAATTGGACGGGGTCCCGGGGGCCTCGGGTGGATTGCGGGTGGTTAACGGATCCATATTTGAAGTTGAGAAAAGTTGAAGTTGATGGTGTCTGGTGCGACCGCACCTGCGAGGCTTTGGCGCAAGTGCGGCTTTGGCGCCGCAGGTGCGAAGAATTGGTGGCTTGGATGGGAGCGCACGTGCAATGATATTTTCGCACCTGCGAAGGCGCAGATGCGGAAAATGGGGCGCAGGTGCGATTTTGAGCTGGAGCTTAGGAAGTCACAGGTGCGGGAGATTGGTCGCACCTGTGGGAGCGCAGGTGCGAAGGTAGGATCGCAGGTGCGGAAATGAGGCTGGGCTGAATGTTTTAAAATCGGGATTTTGTCCATTCCTCTCATTTTTCTCATGGCTTAGGCGATTATCGGAGAGCTTCAAGAGGGGAATTTCATCATCAATGTCAAGGTAAGATATTTCTTCATGTTTTTAAGTTAAATACAAGTTATATGCATGGATTAGACATGGAAATTAGTAGAAAAATTGGAATTTTGGAGGAAAGACCTAGAAAATTGTATTTCGGATTTCTACCACGGATTTGAGCATGAAATTTAGAGTAAATTGTATATTTGAGTTATAAGACCATGGGAAGGATATATCATGTGGAAATTTTGGAATCCGGGCACGTAGGCCCGAGGGCATTTTGGTCAATTCACTGAGCGGAGTTGGGAAAGTGTAATAATTTGAATTTGTTACGAGTATTAGAATGAATTTTCATTGCTTTGCCCGTTATTTGGTAGTTTTGGGGCGTTGTGCATCCATTGGAGTCGTCGGAAGGGCTTGGAAGACGGTTATGGAATTTCGGAGTGAGGTAAGTCTCCTTTCTAACTTTGTGAGGGAGAATATTCCCCCTAGGTGAACTAATTAAGTATGTGCTACTATATGCGGGGCTACGTACGCTCGAGGTGACGGGAGTCCATGCGTAGCTACTATTATGCCATATCGGGGTAGTCTAGGACCTACTAGCATGTCNTAGTTGTGTTTTAGGAGTCTATTTATAGGTTTAGGGTGAACCCTAACCGTGTAGGAGACTTCTATTTCAATTAGAAAACACTTAAACCCGTCAAAACTCGATTTCTGGCCGAACTGGGGACCTGGCGTTTGGACCCAAACGCCTGGCTAACGCCAGACCAGGGCTGGCGTTTCAGTCCAAACGCCTGGCTAACGCCCGGGTGTCTCTTTTCGCGTATTTTTCGACGTATTTGTATCTTTTTAGCTCCGTTTCCACCTCCATTTCACCTACACATGAAATACTCCATTAAGCACATAACAAGTGTAATTTTATCATTAATGCCCATAAAATGTAAGGTATATCACATGTTAAACTATGCAATTTAGTCTCGCATCATAGGCGGGGTGGACTGTTGATTGTGCATGACTGCATGTGACTACTTCGCAATTTACATTCCGCGAGCGGAGTGTTACTTCCCCCACTCTCATGGGAGCGGGTTGTACGCCACAACGAGATTGAATGAAATATTATGGTTCGGGCCGTTCGACCCTCGGCAGTGCACATAGATGATTATTATGATTGCTCAGGCCGGTTGTCCTTATTCCGTATGCGCATGCTAAATTGTTAAATATTTTTCATGGATTTTGAAGTGACAAGATATTTGGGGGGAAATAAAGAAGTAATTGTTTATTTAAGATATTTGGGGGAAAATGAGGGAGTAGTAACTGTTTATTTACTTTCAGTATTTATTTGAATTACAGTTATCCCTAACGCTTACTGTTTTATCATCCTCGTATGCCTATTACTGATATTATATTGTGCTAAATTAATTTGTTGGACCTTAGTGAGTGTCTTCGACCTCTCGGCACTACCTCTCTGAGGTTAGGCGAGCGACTTACTGAGTACATGTTGTTTTCGTACTCATGCTACACTTGCTGTGCATTTTTTATTGCACAGGTACCTTCATAGTGATGTGGCTGATTTGGAGACTTAGGTGAGCTGCATTATCCAGAGGCGATCCGCAGCTGACAGAGTCTCCCTCGTATTGTATTATTTTATTTTAATTTCCTTGTCCAATTGTATTTCGGACAAGCTTTGTAGAAATTGTAAAATTCTTAGAATTTGCTCATGCACTTGTGACACCGGGTTCTGGAATATGTTTGGGAATTAATTTAATAAAGGGAATGGTTTACTTGTCGTACTTATTTGATAAATTTTTATTTGCTATTATAACTTGTAAGTGAAAGGTAACGATTTTGGAAAAGATGTTAAACATGAATTTATTTTAACTAAATAATGATTGGCTTGCCTGACGGTGGTGTCCGATGCCATCACGACCTTAGTAGATTTTGGGTCGTGACAGACGAATGAAGAGATATGGCCTATATAAGAATGATCACCCAAAAATAGCAAGGAGAACGCTATTATAACAAGAAATCAAAGGTCAGGTTGCTCAAAGTCGGGGACTACGTACTGAAAGCGAAAATACAAGCGAGCAAAGATCCCAGGGAAGGCAAGCTGGGAACAAATTGGTACGGTCCATACAAAATCATATCAAAAGCAAATAAAGGATCATTTCAACTAGAAATAATTTAAGGAAAGCTACTATGAAACAACTGGAATATCAGCCACCTTAAATACTTCAACTTCAAGAGAAAAAGTGTCCCCTAAGTTGTACTCTTTTTCCTTCACTTGAGTTTTGTCCCAGTTGGGTTTTCTCAAGGGGGTTTTTAACAAGGCGACAAAGGGAACACTTCAATTCGAAGTACGCGAAGGCCATGCCCTGGTTACTATTTCATTACTCGACCTCTCACTGTTTTCCAAATCGACCAATGAAGGGACTAGATAGACCGGGAGTGGGACTAGAATCCAACCAACACCCAAAAATCTGTAAATTTCTCCAAGTATGTAACAAATGCAATAACGTCAAGGCAATAAACTTTACACTGACCAGCATATTTCTCTCAAATTCAGGTTATGTTCGACCTTATTAGAACTAACACCTATCGGCCCTCGTCCATGATTAAACACAGGTTATATTAGACCATTTTTGAACTAACACCTATCGTCCATCGGCCACAATTAAACACAGGTTATGTTTGACCATGTTCGAATTAACATATGTCGGCCCTCGCCCATTATTAAACACAAGTTATGTTCGACCTTGTGCCCGACTTAACACCTATTTTTCCTCGGCCATAAACTAAAATTAGGTCGCATTCGACCTCGCTCGAACTAACAACCGGCCCTCGGCCACAACTTAAGTGAAAATTTATGATCGACCTCATCTGAGTAAACACCTATCGGCACTCGACCGCAATCTAATGAAAGGTTATAACCAAACAAGTCGACGACCTTGGCTGTGTTCCAATGCACAAACAACATAAGCAGAAACGTACAAGTGTAGAAAACAAACCATAGGAAAAGAAGCAGATGTAGAGAACAAATTTGGCATTTCATACTTACAATATTTTTTACAAAGTCTCATGAAGATGCCGCCAAAAATACAAAAAGAATTTACAAAAAAGAGAAGAAGAAAAAATTATGGGCCACCACCATCGTGATCTTCTGCTCGTTCAACGCCTTGGCCACTGGTATCCTCACCATCTTTGTCCCCCTCACCTTCGTCACCTTCAACCTCTGGGTATGCAGTAACGTACCAGGCAGCCTCCTCAAGTAGATCCACACCTTCATCCTCACCTCCGCTGGCCTTAGGCTGAGCATGATCATACCCACAAGCAAGACGGGCTTCGTGGGCCTTCACACGAACACCTTCAAGGGCTTCATCATAAATGGACGCTACATTTCTCGATGAATCTCACCAGCTCGTCATCCTTCTCTTTCAATTCATCACGAAGGGCATGCAAATTGCCGCCCTCACCAAATCGCCTGCGAAACTCCCAGTACTTGTCGCGGTACTCGAAATATTTGTTTTTCAACTTCTCAAATATTTTGCTACGCTTATCCTCCCTTAGGGCACTTTCAATCTCCAAAATCATAGTCTGGAATCACAAAAAGAAAAAGAAAGAAGGCAAAAATGAAAACGCCCATGCTAACGAAGGCACAACACTAAAAAAAAAAAAGGACAAAAACACTAAATACTCACCCTGAGAGAAAGACCGGCTATGCTCCTCGACAAGGTGACATCGTCCATTTCTTTGAGAGTCTCACCTTCTATTTCAAAGCAAAGAGTGCCGAGGGCAGGGACTACATTCTCCGTATTCTTTAGTAGATCACGATCTATAAGAATCATAATGGTCCTAGTAGACCCCTCCAGCCTTACCTCGAGCTGGATAAACCCTTCCTCTATCATCTTTAAATAGAAAGCATCAATGTCTGAACCTGTCTCATAGCTTCTTCGGCAAAGCCTTTGCCTCTCCCATCAGCCGGCAAAGAAGCATCATCAGATGGCCGCGAAGTCGACGGCTCCTCTTACCGCGAAGTGTCAAAAGCTCTAGTGGTCGGCCCTTCAGCCTCCATTATCATAGAAGGTAGAGACATTCCCATGTTGACCTCCGTCGACCTCTGAATCTCAGAAACCGACCCGAAATCGTCTTCAATGATAATGGTCTCCATCTCGTGCAGCGTAAATCACCCGCCACCGAGTCAACGACCCGGGCGACTCCATCACCGACATCCATAGATCTCTTCTTACGATTCATCAAGTCCCAAACACCTAGAAACTAATCCTATTCTTCATCTAAGAGACGGTACAAAGGAGAAGCCAAAGGCTCTGTGGGCGAAGTCTCTGCGGCTAAAGGAGGAACATATATCGGAGTAGCAGGGGGGGCTGAGGAGTGAGAAGAATCAGTCATGGTCATAGAAGAGGCGAGAGACGAAGATGCAACAACTTTCCTCTTATAGAATATGGGTGCGAGAACTCTAGACCTCCTTGAAGATCCCATGGTCGAAGCTGAGAAGGATACAATGAGAGAGGAAAGTTAGCAGAAATGAACAAAAGAAAAAGAAACCCAAGATGCCAATAACAAGAGTAACTTACCAGTCGAGAGGGGAGCATGTCCAAACCTCTTCACAAAGCCCGACCACTCGCAAATCCCTGCAATATGAGGGATAAGTCGACCAACCCAATCGGAAATGTCGGCGACCATAGGAGGAGGTGTAGTCTTGGCTGCACAAGTAAGGAACGTAAAGTCAAAACCACCGGGCAAGCACAAAAAAAATCAAGTATCTAAGGGGAGATTCAATACTTACGAGTATAGTTCCAAGTCTCGGGGAAACCATCGACAGTGGCCACCACGTCTTCTGTCTTGATGAATAAGAAATTGAACTAGAATTGGCGGTCGGCCTTGTCGTCCATCTTTACCACCAAACATTTACCCCCTCAATGGAGAAGATTTACCATCGTCCCCCTATAAAAACTAAGGGCGTAGAGATGTATCAAATGTCGAAGCGTTAGTTCAACCCCGGTTAGTTCGACAAATTTGGTGAGCATCCGGATAAGTTTGTAAACATACGGTGGGCTGAACCGGGTAAACGCCGTAATAATGGCAGAATTCCTCCGCCAATGGAAGAAGAGGAAGAGTATAGCCAACTTGGAACGGGTAGGCGTAGAAGGTGTAGTACCCAGGACAGTGAGTCGTCACAACGTCCCACCCCGCCAAAATCAACTCGACATGACTGGGAATATTGAATTTAGCCCTGAGCTCTTCCATTTTGTTCACTGTCATCACCGACCGAAAACCCTAGCATTGGCGTCAGGGGATTTGGTGAAATCCGATCGGGAATCAGGGTTGCGTGGAATTATCTCTTCCACCAACGGGAAGGCTCCGTCGTCAGCGGTGGCAGGAACACCCTCCTCATGGGGAGGATACGCCACTTCCAGGGGGGACATAACTCCTATCACCAGAATTAGAAGGTATGTTAGATATCGTTTTTTATAAGAGAATGGGGTTCCGGAAGAAGAAGAAGAACGAAGGACATGATAAGCCTCAGAAATAGAAGAAAAGGAGTGATCTACAAAGTGAATCAAGCAAGCTGGTGATAGCGGAAAAAAGAAATTTGAAAAGTTCCAAAAATCAAAAAAGCTTCCCCTATTTATAAGTTTGGAAGGCACCCGAGTCGAAATCGTATGAAACATAATTAGCACGAAACTCGAACCGATAGAGCCAATCAAGAGCTCCATCCGAATCAATGCAACGCATCTGGAAATGGCATCATTCTAACGTACGGGGCCATGACGTCACTTCTATTTGTGGCCTAGATAACTCCAAATGATTTTTCGGGCAATTTGATAAATTCAAAATATGCGGACCACAAAAAGACACATAGTCCCATCTCCATTACCATGACCCCCGTCAACCGTGCATGGAATCGTCCGACTTCGTATGAGGACATGACCTCAATCAGCGGAGGGACTAACTGTATGGGTCAAAATCCGCCCTTATAATATTTGAGGCAGGATACTACTAAAAAAGGAATTTTCGAGTCGTCGTTGGTCGAGATGGTCCAAGAAGAAGCAAAGTCCTTGGCTGAAGTGGCGACATCAGTCGTGGTCGAGATGTTGATGAGAGCCGAAGTTGAGATGATAACAAGGGTCAACTAGAAATATTATCTGACGTTTATCGCACCCTTGGAAGCTACATCTAGAAATATTATTGTCAACTAAGTTTAACCCATAATCGCACAAATTTAATTATTTGAAGCAAGAGTCATATTTTTGGTCAAACATACATCAACGAAATTTTATTGTCAGACAACTAAAAAAATAGTTATCATGTATTACGAAGAAAATTCTCTCATAAGAATATTTTAATATATCATATGTTTGTCAATTTTTTTTAAATATTTATTAAACATATATTTACTTATAAAAAATTTAATAAAGTAAGATTGACATATTATTCAAATAACAAAAAATACTCGAAAACCATAAAAAATCTGATAAAACTGAACTAATTCAAATCGATATAGCTGATTTGGTTTGGTTTTGATAAAAATGGAACCAACTCCGGTCCATGTAAAATTAAACAAATCACAAAACTTGTTAGTGAAGATTACCAAGAGATTCCCACATGGGGTTGATGGTCAAATATCTTTAACTAAAAGGTCGTGAATAAATCTCGTGACGAGTAAACGATTCTGGACGAATATTTATTAACACTCTGATTACTCCAAATTATATCACTTAATCATGATTGAATCATTAGTTACAATAATAGTACATACAAATCAAAACATAATTAAGTGATACAACATATCTAAATATATATATTTTAGATATCAATATTAAAAGTGAGTAATTTTTTCCCTATTCCTTTTCCCCTTTCAAGTTGTTGTTTGGAGCTGGACGGATTAGATATAATACCAATAAACAAATGTAGAGGGGGAATCGGAATAGAATGACGATTTCAAATGCTAATAACAAAATTCTAAACTTATATATTTAATAAAAAATTTAATATATATTTAAATAAAAATTATTAATTTTGGCTGAACTCGTAGTTGGGTTACTATATTGATAGCGAAAGTTACCGAGAGATTCCCACAAAGGGGTCCACGTGAACTTTTTGGGCTACTTATACTTTTTCCTAATTTGCTTTAGATGTGTCTTTTTCCTCCTTATTTTCTGGAAGATTCATTCAAGATTCACTAATTAATTTACATACGAAAAGTAGGTTTAGTTGAAGAATGCTTTTGACTTTCTGCATTAATATAGAAAAAACTAATAAGACAAAAATGTATCATTATTTTCCAAAAAGTTGTTGTCTAATTATAGTTTTTCAGTCGTTGAGAGGATTAGAAGAGACGTGAGAAAATTGAACAACTTTCTTTTGAATTTTTTAATTTACTTTTTGGCCATTGTACGATATATGCTACATAATGGACCACTTACATTATAATTTATTTTAATGCAATTTGGTCCATGCACTTACACAATTTTTTTCGGTCAAGGGTGTGTTTGGTATGACGGAAAAATATTTTCTGAAAATATTTTTTTATTTTTTACTGTTTAGTTGCATAAAATAGTTTGAAAAATGTATTCCTAGATATCATATTTTTCTGAAATCGGAGGAAAATGACTTCCCAGGAAAAAGCTAGGAAAACATTTTCTCAAAACTCCACCTACCCTCACATCTAACCCCAACCCCTCCAATTTCAATTTTTTATGATTTTTTTTCGTTTTTCTGCACCACCCACCCAGCCTAACTCCTGCAAATATTTTTTTTTACTTTTATTTTTGTATTTTTAATTTTCTATTTTTTCGTTTTTCTGTACCACCTCAACCCCTCTCGCAATTTCTTTTTTGCTATATTTTCAGTTCTGATTTTTTCATTTTTCAGTTAACAGATTCGAAATTTTACGAGTTTCAAAGTTATGTGTTCGGAGATTTATGTGTTAGGAAGCTTGTGGGCTTAGAAATTATAGAGTTTACGGGTTCGAAAGTTTAGCGATTCAGAAATATAAATGAAATTTGTGGGTTCGGAAGATTGTTGGTTCGAAAGTTTACAGCTTCATATTAATTGTATCTAAATTATTATGAATACTCTTGAGAAATTTGTTTCCTTAATTTGCGTACCAAACATCTGAAAATGAATAAAATTACTAAGAAAATATTTTTTACGAAAAACATTTTCCGTTATACTGAACACACCCTAAAACTTTACATTTTTTTTTTAATGTTGTCTTTGCATATAACTTTAGTGTAAACGATGAGATATATAATAAAAGGAAAGATAAAACATAACCTTAAGTTTACAAGATATCAAGAATTTTGATACTATCCATCTTGTCAACCAATTAATTTAGATTAAAAAATCACTAGATAAATTCAAAGGAAATTATCAAAGAGGAAAAGCATGTCGATAGTCAAATACTTAAATGCCTTTTAGAGTGTGGATGAATGATGAATCTCGTGATAGCGCCCAGAAGGGTAAATATCAAAAATATTTTATGATATTCAATTAGTGAGAGAAAAATATTTTAAAGCTTGATAAAACATTTTTAACTTATAGTATTGATAAAATTCTAAATATTAAAATTTTAGCGTTGGATCAATAATAAAGTTATTTTCGTATGATATATATAAGTCATGGGTTCAAACAACAAAATCAATCATTAATGTTTGCATGAAGATAGATTATGTACATCACAGTTTTTGTGGTGCCTTCCCGAACCTTACATAAATGAGAATAATTCGTACACCGGACTGCGGGGTAAGTATTGCGGAGTACTAATTCATCTTGCCTTCTCTCTTCTAAGTTTTTTTTGGGAGGTATTAGAATATTCAATAGACAAATGACCAATGATAGTGACACTTAACGAGAGATTCCCACAATGGGGATGGGTGTGAAAATTTTGGAATATTGCATTAGGTCCAACACGTGGCTTCATTTCCCCCCTTAGATTCACTCAATAATTCACATGTGAAAAATCCATTATGAATATTTTAGGCAGCAAATCAGTGAGTATTGATTAGCCGGGGAAAGTTCAAGGCTAGATACTTTTAACTCGTATGATTGTTCGAAAAGAAACTACCTATGCTAAATGAATAAATAAATAAATAAATATATAGCTTGAATTTTCACAGTATGAACTTTTAATAGGTATAAAAATTTTTATATCATACTATATTATAAGCGTGAAGACCCTAAATCAAAGTTAAAAGACTAAAATGGCCATGTAAAATTGAATAACTATTTTGCCCTTCAATTAAACACTACTCATCCTATAATTCTAATGTACAAAACCGTCAAAATGATTAATAATAAATATGTCACTATCAAGAATCATAAAGATAATGGAATTAGCCCCTTCTACTACCTAACATTATTACTTTAATTTTTAACTTATTGAGTGAATTAGAACAACATACTAAGTGAATTAAATTATCGTGCAGATGAACAGACACTGCTATAATTATCTCATTAGGTTCTTAGAGTTATTATAAGTCATTTTAGATACATACCCACATAGTATTAATATTAAAATATAGCAAAAATCATTTTTAGAGCATCATGTGTACCTAAATTGAAATTAAGGATTTACACGAAATCAATAAAAGAAAGTTTGGGACAGGGAGATAGCACAAGAAAAAAGCTAGAGTAAGAATGACGAGAGATCATATGTAAAAAGGAAAAAGATAATAACAGTGCAGTGTTAAGACGCCTAAATTAGGTCTTCCAAACAATAAATCATAATGATTCTTAGACTGTGAGAGTGTGTCCTCAAGATGGATTCTTATGATAAATTTGATAGTTCGAGCTTTGAAAATAATAGAGAATTTAATTTGAATACTTTATCATGTAATTTATTTTATTTGTTAAATATGCTCCTTGTTATGAAACAATAAAGAACAAGAACAATATTGCAGAGAGAAAATTCTTATTGAATTTTAGGATGATTTACAATGGGGTAAGACCCCTCTATTTATAGGGAAAAAATGACTTAACTACAAAGTAAAACTCTCTAAATAGAATTATATTTGTAACACTCCTTTTAATTTGACAAATAGTAAGCATGTTGTGCTGCTCTACAAAATAGTTCAACATATATTCCATTTTGGTATTTTCTATCAATTACAGCAAAAATTCTTATTCAAGAATTGAAATATTGCACTAAACACTTTTAAATTCATTATTTTGGCATAGAATTTCGTTATGACTTACGTTTTCAAGTTACGTAAATAAGATCAACATTCATCATTTTTTTAAAATTTTGCACGTTGTTAGTTAATATTTATTTGATAAATTAAACATAGTTTTTAATATGATTTACATGAGTTTTAAATTTATGTAATTATTGATAAAGGGTACCAAAAACTAGTATATATATATAGAGAGAGAGCGCGTCTCAATTTACTATGATAAATAATGTGATTTAATGCAAATACCGAATTTATTATTCTAGCACCCAACTCCTCAAGACGCATGAGCTTTTACACCCATTCTTTTTAAGTGTTTTATTTGTTTTCTGGAAAGGTCATGTATCCTTATATACGAGAGAAATTTAAAATTAGCTAAATTTACAAGTGATCGTTAAAAAATAATCATAATTTTAAAAGTAATCGAAATTTAGCCACTTTTCATGTAAAGATAAATCTGAACGAAAATACTGTTCAAAATCCGAAAAATACTGCATCATAATATACTAGAATTCCAGTATAGGGCTCTAGTATAATATACCGGTCCAGCATAATATGCTGGAAGTTCAAATGCAGGCACTCCAATCTCCAGTATATTATGCTGGAACTTATATATCAATTCATCATATTATGTGTGACACAGACACCTCAAGCAAGTTTCACATTAATAAAATATGTGAAAGATGATGGGTATATAAGTACATAGGCCGTGCGAATCTAGGGTTAAAGCGGATACTATTATTAGTGGACTGAACTGTTACATTACGTAAGTTACGAATCGTACAAGCGAAAAATCGTTAAGAGGAGAAGCATCAGGAATTGTTGTTGTTCAACTTTTTATATGGGTGACATTGCTAATATCTGTAACTTCTAAGGTATAAACTTTACAATTATCTGTTTTAAGGAGGATCAGAATTTTATGTTTGTGGACATTGAGAAAGCAAAAATGAACACGAAAGCATGCCCAATGAATAGAGGAAATTGACACAAGAAATGGGTGACCACAAAACGAGGGAAAAGACAAGAGGGAAAGCAGTAGAAAGTGCTAGTTCATGGTATATTCCAAAGACGTGAAATCAAATTGGTGAAAACTAGAAACCCAATTATTATTGGTACAAACCAAACCGAGCGGTTGATTTATTTTGTTGCTATTGATAACTCACTCTATCTTAACTAAAGGTGTTCAAATCTTCCGAACCAACAGTCAAATCAAATCGAGTAAAAATTCTGACTATATTTGATTTGTTTGATTTCGTATTGAGAAAAAAATCGAACCAAATCGATGTATAAATATATAATTTTTATATATACTTGTAAGACTTTATATAGATTTTTCATTAAAAAATAACTATAAATATTTGGTATACTCTCATGAAATGTAATATTTGACAAAACTATGAAGTGCATCTATTTTTATCTATTTTAAGAAATGGGTTGTATCATCACTTTCTTATTAAGTGTTTTGAAATGCGTCAATCTCTTTGTTCTTCCGTATCCATATCTCAAGATTTCTTATATCTTTTTCAAATTTGAAATGGTATTTCGATAATTTAGAATTAACTAAAACATATCATTATCTATGTATCATATCATTTTTTATGTTTAATTATCAAATTCGGTTAACCTTAAAAGTGTACATCAACAAAAATATATTGTTAGACGACTAAGAAAATAACTAAAAAATTCTCCCATAAAAATATTTTATTAGATAAGATGTTTGTTAGTTTTTTCAGATTTTAGTAAACATATACGTTTTTATCAAAACTTTTATCTATAACTTTAATAAAGTAAGATCGAAATAATAATTGTGTGATAAAAAAATTCGAAAAATCCGACAAAAGATGTGCTTTTAACAAAGTAGGCTCTCCCAACTAGTTGCTATAATAGGTTTGCAATACCGCAATATCAATGGCATTACGTGGAAAAAAAATCTAAAAGTTGAGTTTGTAGATTCCTTTTCCAGTATTTGCAAGAAAAATTAAGGAGTTTGAACTTGAAATAGAGAATTCAAAGTTTTAAAATTAGTCTAAGAAGTATTTCTAGTGAAATAATGATTTTCCCTCGCAAAATCACAAAAATAGGGACAAAATTCAAAAAGTGGCGCGGAATGATACTATTTGTGCAAATCTCCCAATTTATGTGCTAGAAGTAAGCCCAATAGTAGTGAAATAGGCCCATTAAGTCTACTTGCCAAGTCAGGCCCTAACTACAACAAAATAAGGAAAGAGGTAAAAAGAAAACAAAAGGTGCTTAAAGAAATCAGCACAGCAGCAGAAATTTGAACTTTGGTCGGAGGGAAATAAAAGACATCCATTAGTATATAGTAAGCTCCCATTAACTTGCTAAATCCAGGTGCGTTCTAAATTCTTGGTAGAAAAAAAATTCTCTTCTTTCCCCCCGTATTGATTTGCCAAATTCAGGCATTCAGCTGAAACTTGGTATCCATTGGAATGGAAATATTTAAGCTGATTAGAAATAAGTAGTTAAATTTATTTCAGTTGATGTGGAGTTTTGATGAGCTTTTTCAACTTCGAAATGATTACTTATACTTGATCTTGTCCTTCTCCCGCTCAGCTGCCAAATTTTGTTCTTGGCGCAGATCAGTGATGTAGTGCCATCGCTCTGAAATTTGGATGAGGTTTAAGCTTAGCTTGAGTGTGCCTTGTTTTCTGTAAGTTGGATTGCTTAGCAATTCAATGATGATATTTTTTTAGTGTAATAATGCTGTGATGTCACAAATATTTACTTTTGCCATCAATTCAGATAGCTCAGTTTGTCTATGGAGCAGAAAGATGGAGATTACAAACAATCATCGTCCACATTTTGTTGTGAGATTGTAGGGTTTTTTGCATTTGAACATTTATTTAGAAAAATTATGCATATTTTTATAAGGAGTTTTTTAAAAATCAAAGTCCATCATCTCGATGGTGGAGTTAGGCCGGACTCCAACCTGTAAATTTCAAAAACTTTGATCACACGGAGGAGGATATACACCTTAGCCTCAGTTACATATCGTAGATTGGTAACCACCAATCTAATGTGCACCTGTGTATAAGAAATTGGCAAAAGTGTGATGGACTCCTCTCTACTACTTGATACACCTATATTCCCAATAGATGACAATACATACAGATATGTTCCAAACACTGTATGTCTAATCATAGTATCAAGTGATGATATCATTAACCACAAACAAATTCCTTTTCACTCTGAACCTGAAATTAGGTATTCCGTCTTGATCAAACTTCAAAGAGGCTCTAACGTCTCTAGGAAGGGAAACAGCTTGATTGAAGATACCATGAGCTTTTGGGTATTCTCCCAGGTTTGCTAATTGATCTGTAATCTTGTTACCTCCCCTGAAAATATGCCTAAACTGAAAGTCTCCAGTACGAGACAATTCCCAAATCCGTTCAAGTACATGTCTGGACTGCCAATGTGCCTTTGTTTTCCTGTTAATCATATTGATAATTAACAGTGAGTCTGACTCCACAACAATACTTTTCAAACCATGATGGCAACACATCTGGATGCCTTGTAAAACTGCCTTTACCTCGGCAAAATTATTATTGCGAATGCCATAGAAATCAGAAAATGCCTTCACCAATTCACCATGATGGTCTCTGATAATCCCACCTCCTCCAGCTGAGCCTGGATTGCCTTTAGTGCAGCCATCCACATTTAATTTGACATATCCACTCACAGGTTTCTTCCAGCAAACCATCTGAGAATGAATTATTGGTGACATCTTCTCTACAACTATGCATTTGTCTATCCAAGACTGAGGGAGTTGAAGACTAGGGAATTGAAAGTTAAATTTTCAATGTTATGGTATTAGACACTTGACGATGATATGTCTGGCTGACATTCGAATGTTTTCAAAGTTTGCTGCGCATCTGCTCTTCCATATTTCCCAGCATATTAAAGATGGTAAAATTTGAAGTATTACACAATGGGCACCATTGTTGCTCTTAGCCATCCACCATTTCATGAAGTTCTGCCTTAATAAGGATTTGTTTCTCATTTTTGTTCCTGATCATATAAGCGTTCAATTTCCAAAGGATCAATAATAATTCATCTTACATATTTTCCTGTTCATAAGTCAGATTTAGTTGACGCTAGGTATTCTAAGGGATGGAAATTTGATTGAAATTAATGAAAATGTAGTGGCTGATGTGGAATTTAGTTGAGGTTCTCACTCGAGACACAAATGATGATCATTACCTCAATTACATAAGTAGACAACTCTCGGAAGATCACGTCTACTCAAGTATTATGTTTCAGGATTTTACAGTTTGCGACAATATATCTTCCCTCAGTTTTGTTAAAGTAGAATCAGATGTAACCACTAGATCTTATATGTAGTACCATCTGGGAATTCTTTAGCTTTAAATTGTTAAGAAGGTTAAGCTTCGCTTATGCTGCAGAATTACTAAGCTTGTTATGCCATTATATAATAACTTAAGAAGCGCACACAAAATTTTATATAGGTATGGAAGTACTTCAAAGTTGTAAAGCTAGTTTTTTCTTTCTAGAGGAGTTGTAAAGCTAATCTACGAATTAGGGCAGAGTAACATTCCCATTGGCAATCAAAATCAACCCTATGAACCAATCGTGCTATTGGTAACATTAAACAAACTTTTAGCTTAGCCAAAATGATGCTAATGGAAGCCTGGTATGAAACTAGAGGTCCAAGGAAGATAGCTTGTTTTAGCTGAATAAGTTTGTGCGAGGGGGAACATAAAAAGAAGAGTCATTCTGTGTAATAGGTGTTGAAAGTATAAAGCAGAGATGGAAGATCGAAACATGATTTCCTACATTGCACATTGGCTAAGGATATGTGGGATACACGTTCTAGGTCCCTGCTGGTATACCGCGGGTAATGCCCTACACTCTGAAAGATGCATATGTTAGCTGGTGCGGCAGGTCAGGAACCCTTAAGAAAGATATAGCATACTATATTGGGCTGCATTTCTGTGGTCCTAGTGGAGACTGGGGAGAAAAAACCATAGATGTTTTGAGGGAGTTTTCCCTCTAGTCGCTCTTTCAAATGTTTGATGTCTTTTTGTTGTTTCCTCAGATATGCACATGATGTGGATGAATTTTTGGATTTCAAAGCTCCTTAAGTTTTCTATATGAGCTTATGGTTTAGGTGATCTACAGCATTTTCTGGATGGTTAATCTTGTTAATAAAGTTCTGACTACTTCGTCTAAAATGACCTTCATTGAGGTTGTGTTGCTACTACGCACATGGAGAATAAGAACTTTCTAACAATTATTATATTACAAAAAGGACATTAGTTGTTGGGGTAAATAAGACTCCACAATTATCTTAATGAGGTTGTGTTGTGGAGAAGGTGGGCAATTGGAATGGGGAAAAGCCAGTGCTTAGGGGCGTTACTGTGTAATATCAACCTACGTGTCTCGGTCAGATGAATGAGATTTCAATTAATAAGATGGACGTAATACTATCTTTATGATGCAGTCTCACTCAAACTATTCATTAGGATATGCTCATTGTTAATGAAGTGTTAACACATAGTTATGAGGTTTAGCTATTAAGCTCTTGGTGAAACATTTACATAATGATTGATGTAACATTTTTAATTGACAATCATTGTTCCCGAGTGTAGTGCTAGAGTTGCCTCAGAGAGGTGCTTGGCCAACTATCTGTTAGCCTACTTGCTTAGAGACTTGATTAATATTGGAAAATAAGGCCAAATGGATATAGAGTATTATATAGACGACAACAACTGATATAAGAGTAAGGGTTAGTTGATTGATCGATCAATTAATCTACTTGCTTACCAGAGAAATGATAAAGGTTTGCCTTTATTCCAGAAAACTTAAAGAGAGCATTTTAATGTGCTTATTGAAGGAACAAACCCGGGTAGCTCCAGTGCCGCTTTCTCTGTAGTGTTGTCACAAGCTGCCCGCCTAGAAGAGCAACTCACTCTGTAGCATTGTCACACTAGATAAGCACGCTGCCCTCTGCTGATCGGGCAAATTGAAGTTACCTTCTCATCTTCCTTCAACTTCTTTTTTAGCCTGGTCTATTTGGGCTTGGTCAAAATAGAATTTAGGAAACAGATAAATGGTCAAACCAATATGATCCACAAACCAAAGAAATCATCAGATAATGTAGTTCTTACATTTTTTGGGTATTCAAAACAACTTATCAGGACAAACAATAGCAAGGGGTTTACAACATCTTTTGCACACCCAATAATACTCTTTGCTCTACTTTATTGCCTTGTTACTCTCTACAGTTTTTCTTAGACAATCTACTATGCTGCAAACAAAATCAACTGAACTTGATCATAACTTAGCACATTTCTTGAGATTGACAGCAGCATCTTTGGCATTATCAGGTACAGACATGTTGGTCTTAAGTGTGACTCTTGATGATGCTATCAAAGTCTTGTTTTCCTCATTGTTTGGATCAATCTTCCAAAGGCAAACTTCCCAAACATGAATGGTTTTGCCAATGTTGACTGGTGTAGCCTCAGCAAAAACAAGGTCACCAATTTGAGCACTCTTGAGATGGTGTATGCTGAGATGAATTCCAGCCACTCGCGAAAAACCAGAAGCCATGTGTGCTCCCATACTTGCCAAAGCCTCAGATATCAGAGCTGAAACTCCACCGTGCAACACCTTGAAGGGCTGGCAACACTTTTCTGTCACAAGAAGACGGCCGGTGAGTTTGCGGGGGGTGATTTCGACGAACTCAAAGCCAATCTCATAAAGTGGAATATCTAAAGCTCGAGTCTTTACCCCTGATGGTGGCGGTTCCATATTTTCTGCTATCTTGAAATGAGCTCTTGGTCTTGGAGGTTGAACTCGGGCCGAAAGGTTTGACTCACGTTCCTAGCTTTAGTAGAAGCGCTTGTCCAAATTGGAATGAACCTTTTTGTCCCACTATGGTTCCTTCAAAGTAATGGGGTAAGAAATATTTATATCTCAACAAGGTCAATTTTCGATAAATAGAAAAGGGAGTTTCTTTTTTGGATTCAGATATTCTGAAATGGTAAATCTGATCTGTTTATGGAAATTAAGAATCTTGATGAAAGTGGCAGAGAAAACTAGATTGAAGATGAAAATGATGATTGGAGTTTGGACTTTGGGATAGCTGTGAGGAAGAAGAAAGGATAAAGGTCAAAGTGCGTGGTAGGTGAAAAAATTAAAGCCTCTTGATTGGTATATTAATGCAAGGGTAAACTTAATGGTCGGCACTTAATTTGCTGGTGGTTTGTTCCTTCCAACTTTTCACACAGAAAAATACGAGTATTACTAATTTGGACCCCAGAATAGTGAAACAAATTATTTACTGTATCCATTAATTAATGATGGAGCATCAAACTCCAAATTAGGTTTAGCTCATGTCTTGTCTTTCTTCGCAATTGGATTGCAAGAATGAAAGAATTACAATTTGTATCACAGAGTTGGGATTTATTGTTTTTTAATCGCTGCAAGCCCAGCTATGTGCTTACAATCAAATATGCTGCAAACAAACTCAACTAAACCTGATCATAACTTGGCATATTTCTTGAGATTGACAGCAGCATCTTTGGCATTTTCAGGTACAGACATGTTGGCCTTAAGGGTGACTCTTGATGATGCTATCAAAGTCTTGTTTTCTTCATTGTTTGGATGAATCTTCCAAAGACAAACTTCCCAAACATGAATAGTTTTGCCAATATTGACAGGTTCAGCCTCAGCAAAAACAAGGTCACCAATATGAGCACTCTTGAGATGGTGGATACTGAGATGAATTCCAGCAACTCGCCCAAAACCGGATGCCATATGAGCTCCCATACTTGCCAGAGACTCAGCTATTAGTGCTGAAACTCCACCGTGCAACACCTTAAATGGCTGGCAACACTTTTCTGTCACAGGTAGACGACCAGTGATTTTGTGGGGTGTGATTTCTACAAACTCAAACCCAACCCCGTGAAGTGGAACATCTAAAATACGAGCCTTTACCCCTGATGATGATGGTGGTGGTGGTTCCATATTTTCTTTTATCTTTTTGTCTCTTCAATTCTTGAAATTAGCTCTTGGTTTTGGAGGTTGACCTCGGACATAAAGGTTGGCAAAAACACTTTGGGGATTATGGTAGTAAGACATCCATATATATATATATATATCAACGAGATCAATTTTTGATAAGTCGAAAAGGGAGTTCGTTTCTTGGATTCATATGTTCCGAAATGATAAATCTGATCTTTTTTATGGAAATTCAGAATCTTTATGAAAGTGGGAGAGAAAAGATGAAGATGATGATTGGAGTTTGGTTTGGTGTGTGGATAGAAAAAGAATAAAGGTGAAAGGTCGTGGTAGGTGGAAAACGTTTCAAGTACGTTGCTTGGTATTATAATGTAGAGGTAATATTAAGGGTGGGCACTTATTTAGGTGCTGATTTGTTCCTTTCAAATTTCACACTAGTGACATAGGTAATATTCGTCAGAAATTCAAAAATAATTAAGTGGTCGTTTAAAAATAGTTACAATTTCAAAAGTAATTAAAATTTAGCTATTTTTTATGTAAAGATAAAATTTGAATGAAAACACTATTCAAAATTCGAAAAATACTCCAGCATAATATATTGGAATTCCAGTATACTAGAGTTTCAGTATACTTTGCTGAAACTCTGTGTATTATACTGGAGTTTCAGCAAAGTATATCGGTCTAACATAATATGTTGGAAGTTCATACACAAGTGCTCTAATCTCTAGTATATTATACAGGAACTTTCTGCGTGTTGGAGTTCCAGCATAATATGCTGGAAGTTTATACACAGGTACACCAAACTCAAGTTATTGTGCTTGATAACTTTCCGCGTGTTGGAGTTCCAACATAATATGCTGGAAGTTTATACACAGGTACACCAAACTCAAGTATATTATGCTTGATCGGTCTCTCTTGCAGCAAAATAGTGGTTATTTTTCAACGACTTGGTAAACACATACTATTTTTGAATAACCAGCCCGAAAACTGACTAGCTCGTACTATTTTTATGTAATATTTAGTAGTATAAGTTTTGGACCCCAGAAATCTTACCGTCTTTCGGATTGGATGGTGTAGTAATTAGAGCCCGTTTGGACATGAGAAATTTTCCCCTTTTTTTCCAAAAAAAATTACTTTTTCCGAAATCAACGTTTGTTCATAAAATTTCTAATTTTCACTTGAAGGTGCATTTGAAAATTTTCGCAAATTTTAAAAAGTTTTTCAAAATTTTTACTTAAATCACTCACAAAACTTCAAAAACAACCCAAAATTATATTCATGTCCAAACACAACTCTAAATTTCAGATATCATTCACTTTGAAATTCTTTTTTTTTGAAACTTTACAATTCTTATGTCCAAACGCCCACTTAGTAGTATACATTTTCTCCCTTTTTAGTAATAAAATAAAGTAAAAGCAGAATAGTGAAACACAATATCTACGGTATTAATAACTCATCATTCATTCAGGAGAGAAAGAAATTACCTTGCTCTCATGGAGTTATAATTAAATTATTGACATATCTATATATATATATATATATATATATATAAGTGAGCAATAGAAAAGTGAGGTGGCACCTCTCTTAAGCCAAGAAATATATTTATCTTTTTTCTTTTTTTTGGGGGGTTTTTATCATCTTTTTCATTTATTTTGTATTAAAAATTCTATCTCCATAACTCACATCTCTTTATCTTCATAATCTATATTTTTAATAATCTCAATAACTCTCATGCGTTTTGTATTCATAACCTCTAAATATTTAATGTGTAAGTTTATGACTATTTATTATATGTTCCTCCATATGTACCTATATAAGGACTTCTATGTTTTGAACAAATATGATTGATACAAACTTGCAAACAATATTCATTGTTCTAATGTTAGGATTTACACACAATTAGTTTTGATTCTTATCTTATTAAATGTGTTATTGAAAGTTCTTTTTATTAAATTAATTAATCGTTCTTGTGAATGCTTGGTGAATTTTATTCTTTAAAGTGTGATAGTATCTCTAGTTTAATATTGCAGTTATTCAGTTAAATGTATCACATAAAATCATGCTTTAACTGTCAGAATAATACAATAAATTAACGGAATAAAAGTTTAACATGCAAAGTACGAGGAAAAGGTCTTCCTAATGATCTTTTGTCAAAAAGCATATATTTTTTCTCATAGAAATTTTCAGCTTCTCAACATACAAGTAATAATAATTTATTTTATTTTATTTGTGTAATTGGTAGCTTTAAAAATCTACGCAACTTTTATTTTAATTTTAGGTTTACTTTTTTTGGTCTTGGACTTTCTTAATTAAATAAAACTTAAGTAATATTACAATTAACTACAAATAAACAAAATTTATGAATTAAATCAAATGTATTTTATTTATTGGCGATTTTCTTTCTCATAAAAAGATTTACATTTGTTATTAACTCGATACATTCGTTTTCTTAAATTTTATTGATGTTTCTTTTGCGCGGGTAAATTTGTTAGTGTATATATAAGAGAGTAATAGATGAGATTAGGTGGAGAGTTTTTGACCCAAAAAAGAAAAGAAAAGGTGGACAGTTAAAATTTTGATACAAGTTGAGGGGTTGTGTATGTATTATCCGTTCTTTCATCCTGCTTACCTGGTAGGTATGAGAACATCAATCACATTCTAATTCATTGTTTACTCTATTCATTATTAGAAAAAGAAGGCCAACTAAAAATCGATAATAATATAATTTTTGTGTGTGAAAGACTCTGTGTGTGTTTGAATTTGAAAGTCTAATTATTGTAATCCTCATCTTATTACTTTCTTTACTCAAGTTTCAAATTAATTACATGGTCATATACAATTTATCAATTATGTACAAATAAGTTTTAAATTAGTATCCCTTTATATTAGAAATTGAACAAGGAATATTAGTTATTTCCTTATCAATTTATATTTGCCCACTCTCTCTCTGTCTCTGTCTCTCTGTCTTTCTCTTCGTCTATTTACTCTCCTTCTCTTTTGTTTTCTCCAATTTTTCTTCATTTGTTGTTCTCTATTTTTTATGCTTTCTTGCTGTATATAGTTTTAATGGAATTCATCAATGGATTTCAATCATTTTAACTTAGCAATTTCCTTTCATGTTGCATAATTGGTGTTCAAATTGAAATTGTCAATCAATAAATTTTGAAAGTTTTTGACTCTCCACCATTGACAGCCATTGAAGCTTTGAAATCGAATTTGGATTTTCAAAAACCATTATTTGTTTGAATTGGATGCTGTTGCAAACAATTGGGAATATTATTTGAAGTTTAAATCTCAAATTTGATGGTGTTTTGGTGAAGATTAGACTTAATTTTCGCTGAATTTCATATTGAAACTCGAAGAAGAAGAAGAAGAAGAAGAAGAAGAAGAAGAAGAAGAAGAAGAAGAAGAAGAAGAAGAAGAAGAAGAAGAGGAAGACATGACATATAATATAGTTACAAAATTGTAGGTAAATTGTATTCTGCTATATATATATATATATATATATATATATATATTGTATGAAAGTTGAAAAATAGTTGTATAATGATAAAATCTAGTTGCCTTCCCATGTATAATTTGAGAAACTGGTGATATTTGACATAACAACACCTCTTGGCATTTAACTCTAATATTTATACAATTAAGCATCACGAAATTCTTCTTTAGCAAATGTTTTTCAACGAATAATATATATTTGATTATGCTATCACCTTAATACAATTGATTTCCTTAAACATGCATTACTTTTCGTAACGCGAAGGAAATCAAAACTACATCATAAGTACCGAAAACCTGCGGGTCTATCACGTAACCAACTTGAAAATAAGGCTCCTTATTACTTATTAAAATGGCAATACTCATTATAAGTACTGAGAATTTGCACAGAGACATTTTGAGCTTATCGACATTTTTGACAATTATAGTCACAAGCTATTTGGTCAAATTACATAATCAAAATTTACCCTCAATGAAATTATAGTCAATTGCGACTTGGAATGAAATATTGAATTAGTCACAATGCATTTGATTTTATAACATTGAATTACAACTAAATATACAGTATACACTTATTTACAACTTATCTACGACTTTTATACATTATTTCTACCCAGTTAAATACAACTACAACATCATACGACTTAAATACAATTTTTATACTAATTTTTACAATATGTCATTTGTATATTTAGTATCTGATTTGTATATATTTTGTGTGTGGTGTGTGCTTCTTCATCTCTAAAATTCCGATTAAAACTTACTTTCTTAATACAATTTTAATACATATCAACAACTTTATGTAAAAAGATAGTATTGATAAATTAAATATAAATTTTATACAACGATTCATACATTATACAACTATTTTTCAACTTTCATACAACATTCAAATAAAAAAATATATATAACTACAACAGAATACAATTTTACTACAACTTTACTACAATTTCGTAAGTATATTGTATGTCATGTCTTCTTCTTCTTCTTTGAGTTTTAATATGAAATTCAGCCAAAATCAAGTCTAATCTTCACCAAAACACCTCAAAATTGAGATATAAACTCTAAACAATATTCCCAATTGTTTGCAACAACACCCAATCTGACGACCCGACCGGTCGTTTTGAGAAAGCTCCGTTCGGCGGCATACGAATTTGAGAAGCTTCATATTATGTATATCAACATGCGTGCGTGGTTGAATTCAGTTACCAGATGATTCGGAGCCAAATCGGAAGAAAAGATTCAAGTTTCGGAAGCTTAAGCGGTAAGAATTTGACCGGAATTTGACTTTGGTGTAAACAGCTCCGGAATAAGTTTTGGATGATGTCAGTAGATTCGTATGGTGATTTGGACCGAGGTGTACTTTCTGATTTGGATTTGGAGGTTCGTAGAGTAATTTGAGGCAATTCGGCGAAAGTCGGAAAATTTGAAGTTTGGAAAATGGAGAAGTTTGACCCACAGTTGACTTTTGTGATATCAGGGTCGGATGCAATTCCGGGAGTTGGAACAGCTCCGTAATTTCATTTGAAAATTTTCTGCCAAATTTGGCGTCATTCCGGGTTGGTTTGATTAGTTTTGACACAAATTTTCGAAGTTGGAAGATTTGAAAGTTTATAGTTCAATCTTGGCGGGATTTGTATTTTTGGCGTTATTTGATATGATTTAAGACCTTGAGTGAGTCTGTGTGAGATTATAGAACTTGTTTGTGTGTTTAGACGGGGTCCTGGGGGCCTCAGTTGTGTTTCGAGTGGGCTACGAGTCATTTTCCCTTATTTTTAACTACTGGTTCTGGTGTCTGATGTCCTTATTCGCGATCGCGAAACTCCTTTCGTGTTCGCGAAGCGTCTCTACTTATCGCCTCAATTTTCTTCTTCGCGTTCGAGTAGCTCTGCACATTTCCCTCTTCGTGTTCACGTCTTCTATTCCGCGTTCGCGTAGTAGAAAACCTAGCCTTGAGTATTGGTACTCGTTACTCTTCGCGTTCACGTGTTTCCCTACGCGTTCGCGTAGACTCCCACCTTTTCTCCTCCGCGTTCGCGAGCGTGTCTTCGCGTTCGCGAAGCACAACCTGGAAGCCTTCATTTGTCACGACCCAAAATCCTTAAGGTCGGGATGGAGCCGGACATCAAGGTCAGGCAAGCCAAAACATTAATTAATAAACAACTTTCCAGTTTTTAAAACATTCCTTTCACTTTATTACATAATAACCAAATAAAAATCTGATAATTAAAACAATGGTTTAAAGATTACATTTAAGCAATTATATCCCAACACATATCCCAGAACCCGGTGTCACAAGTACACGAGCAATTTCTAAGAATTTATACAATCATTACAACGCCTGTCCGAAATACAACTGGACAAGGAAATTTAAAATGAAATAAATACAGTACGAAGGAGACTCTGTCAGCTGCGGATCGCCTCCGGATGATGCAGCTCGCCTAAGTCTCCGAATCCTCTACATTGCTATGAAAGTAACCGTGCAATAAAAATGCACAGCAAGTGTAGCATGAGTACAAAAATAACGTGTACTCAGTAAATCCCCGCCTAACCTCAGAGAGGTAATGACGAGAGGTCAAATTAGACACTTACTAGGGTCTGACAATATAATATATGACTGAATATGATGAAATACAATAGACATGTAAGACAGTGAGCAGCGAGTACGTATCAAGTACAGAAATCCAGATAACCACTGAGAATAAACAACAATGTACACTTTTCATTTTCCCAAATACATGTCAAGTCAATATCAATAGAATAGTACCAAATAGTCATGCGCACACAAGGGTAAGACAATCGGCCGGAGTCGAAGGAATATCTAATCACTGAATAGGCGTAAAGCTTCCCCCGCTTGCGAATCATACCTGCGACTTAGGTACTGACACATTTATACCAAATTACCATAAATCTTCCCTCGATCGCGAATCATACCTGCAATTCGAGTGCTGACACACTTATACTGAATATTATAAAGCTTCCCCCGCTTGCGAATCATACCTGCGACTTAGGTACTGACACATTTATACCAAATTACCATAAATCTTCCCTCGATCGCGAATCATACCTGCAATTCGAGTGCTGACACACTTATACTGAATATTATAAAGCTTTCCCGGCTCGCGAATCATATCTGCGACTCGGGTGCTGACACATTTATACCCAATTACCATAAAGCTTCCCTCGATCGCAAATCATACCTGCGATTTGAGTGTTGACACACTTATACTGAATATTATAAAGTTTCCCCCGCTCGCGAATCATACCTGCGACTCGGGTGCTGATACACTTATACTGAATATTATAAAGCTTCCCCCGCTCGCGAATCATACCTGCGACTCGGGTGCTNGATTCGAGTGCTGACACACTTATACTGAATATTATAAAGCTTCCCCCGCTCGCGAATCATACCTGCGACTCGGGTGCTGACACATTTATACTGAATATTATAAAGCTTCGCTCGCGAATCATACCTGCGACTCGGGTGCTGACACATTTCCACACATTAAATCCGTATTTTATCACGAAAATAGTTTTCTCAGGAAAGTGGTAAAATCCTTATTAAAAGAAACATGAAATATAGGTTTTGAAATCATTTGTTTTTTAAACTCATTTGTCAAGTTTAATGACATTCCACGATACAACCTAGTCCAGGTACACAAATATCCATAGAGAGATATATTCTCTTTTTAGAAGATAAACAAGATGAACTCTAGTTTTCTTTTAGATATTCAATTACGTCTTTGATTATATTAGCAATTTAGTATTACATGCAGGATTACAGGTATAACACGTAAGACATGCTAGTGGGTCCTAGACTACCCGGACATGACATAATAGTAGCGACGCACAGACTCCCGTCACCTCGTGCGTACGTAGCTCCCGAAGATAATAGCATGTATTGAATTAATTCACCTAGGGGACACGGTTCCCCCTCACAAAGTTAGAAAGGAGACTTACCTCGCTTCGAAATTCCAACACCGGCCTCCAAGCCCTTCCGATGACTCCAACGGACGCACAACGCTCTGAAACTACCACATAACGGCAAAGCAATGAAAATTCATCCTAATACTCACAACAAATTCAGATTATATACTTTCCCAACCCCGCTCGGAGAAAAAGACCAAAATGCCCTCGGGCCTACGTGCCCGGAAATTCGAAATTCTCGAAGATACATTCTACCCATAGCCCTACTAGTTCAATCATGCAATTTACTCTACCTTCCAGGATCATTCTCTGAAGCTCTCAAACCAGCAGATCCACGACTTCAAGCTCTCCGAAGATCATCTCCTCCCTAGCTGCCTTCAATACCAACCCCTATCCGGAAAATTCATAACCTAAATGCCCTTCCTCTGCCGACACAAAAGCACTGAAATCTCGAAATCAAACTCTGAGAAGACCTCCCTTCAAACCATTCATCACCCTCAACCACGCGACAACCAATTGCAAGCATCATCACTACCTGAGCATATCCTTAAGGCTCCCAGAAACACAACTACTGAGTTGAAACAACATATTATTCCTCTGTAGGGCCATAACAACAGCCACGACCAATTATGCATGGAAGCATCTCGAATTACATTCGTAGCACCATTTACATTCCTCAAATTTCCTGATCCATAGCAAGCGCTTCGCGACGCGTAAGATTGAGTAGGAATGAACATAGGCATAAGCCTCAAAGGAATCAACTCGCACGATGAAGAATCAAGAAGGAAAGTACTCCTAACAGCCCTGTAGCCTCTCGAAGATAAGTACAGACGTCTCCGTCTGATCCGTAAGACTCTACTAGACTTGCTCATAACTCGTGAGACCTACGGGAACCTAGCGCTCTGATACCATGTTGTCACGACCAGAAATCCCTAAGGTCGTGATGGCGTCGGACATCAAGGTCAGGCAAGCCAAAACATTAATTAATAAACAACTTTCTGATTTTTAAAATATTCAAGAAAACACTTCCTTTCACTTTATTACATAATAACCAAATAAAAATCTGATAATTAAAACAATGGTTTAAACATTATATTTAAGCAATTATATCCCAACACATAACCCAGAACCCGGTGTCACAAGTACACGAGCAATTTCTAAGAATTTATACAATCATTATAACGCTTGTCCAAAATACAACTGGACAAGGAAATTTAAAATGAAATAAATACAGTACGAAGGAGACTCTGTCAGCTGCGGATCGCCTCCGGATGATGCATCTCGTCTAAGTCTCCGAATCCTCCACATTTCTATGAAACTACCTATGCAATAAAAATGCACAACAAGTGTAGCGTGTGTACAAAAACAACGTGTACTCAGTAAGTCGTCCGCCTAACCTCAGAGAGGTAGTGACGAGAGGTCAAATTAGACATTTACTAGGGTCTGACAATATAATATATGACTGAATATGATGAAATACAATAGATATGTAAGACAGTGAGCAGCGAGTACGTATCAAGTACAGAAATCCAGGTAACCACTGAGAATAAACAACAATGTACACTTTCTTTTTTCCCAAATTCATGTCAAGCCAATATTAATAGAAAAGTATCAAATAGTCATGCACACCACAAGGGTAAGACAACAGGCCGGAGTCGAAGGAATATCTAATCACTGAATAGGCGTAAAGCTCCCCCGCTCGCGAATTATACCTGCAACTCGGGTGGTGACACCTTTATACCAAATTACCATAAAGCTTCCCTCGATCGTGAATCATACCTGCGATTCGAATGCTGACACACTTATACTGAATATTATAAATCCTCCTCCGCTCGCGAATCATACCTGCGAATCGGGTGCTGACACATTTATACCAAATTACCATAAAGCTTCCCTCGATCACGAATCATACTTGTGATTCGAGTGTTGACACACTTATACTGAATATTATAAAGCTTCCCCCACTCGCGAATCATACCTGCGACTCGGGTGCTGACACACTTATACTAAATATTATAAAGCTTCCCCCGCTCGTGAATCATACCTGTGACTCGGGTGCTGACACATTTATACTAAATGTTATAAAGCTTCCCCTGCTTGCGAATCATACCTGCGACTCGGGTGCTGACACATTTTCACACATTAAATCCATATTTTATCACGAAAATAATTTTCTCAGGAGAGTGGTAACACCGGCCTCAAAGCCCTTCCGATGACTCCAACGGACGCACAACGCTCCGAAACTACCACATAACGGCAAAGCAATGAAAATTCATCCTAATACTCACAACAAATTTAGATTATATACTTTCCCAACCCCGCTCGGAGAAAAAGACCAAAATGCCCTCGGGCCTACATGCCCGGAAATTCGAAATTCTCGAAGATACATTCTACCCATAGCCCTACTAGTTCAATCATGCAATTTACTCTGCATTCCATACTCAAATTCGTGGCTAAATTCCAAATTTACCCTTTTTAGGTTTTTCTTCAAAAACCCCAATTTTCCCCACAATTTCCCATATCAAATTTATGTAATGATCTTGTATTTAACTTGGAAATGAGAAGGAATCACTTACCTATTGATGCTTGGTGAAAATCTCCCTTTGAAATCCTCCAAAAGCGCCCCAACCAAATGAAAAATGTGAGAGAAATGGCACAAACCCAATTTTGCCCAGGCCTCTTTCGAACCTGCGATCCAAAGGCCGCTCCTGCGGAAATTCCATCGCAGGTGCGGCTCTGACTCAACCCAGCATTTCTCGCTTATGCGGTCCATTCTTCGCACCTACGCTTCTGCAGGTGCGACCCATCTTCCACACCTGCGACCTCCTCAGGTCCAGCCCAGACTCGCACCTGCGGCGCCGCACCTGCGGTCAAAGCCTCGCAGGTGCGATTACACCAGATGACAGCAACCTTCAGCCTTCTCCAACTTCAAATATTGATCCGTCAATCACCCGGAATCCACCCGGAGCCCCCCGAGACCCCGTCCAATCACACCAACCTGTCCCAAAACATGAGACGGACTTTCTCGAACCCTCAAATCACATTAAACAACGCCGAAATCACGAATCGCACTCAAATCCAATTCTTTAACAACTTAGAATTTCAAACTTCTACATCTGATGCCGAAACCTATCAAATCACACCCGATTGAGCTCAAATTCTGCAAACAAGTCATATTTAACATTAAGGATCTGCTCCAATTTCCGGAATCGCATTCCGACCTCGATATCAAAACTTCCACTTCCGGTCAGATTTCTCAAAAACCTCCAAATTTCTATCTTTAGCCAAATGGCCCCAAAATGACCTACGGACATCCAAATTCACTTCCGATAGCGCTCCCAATTCCAGAATCATCATACGGAGCTATTCCCAGACTCAAAATCCCAAACGGACATCAACCTCACTGATATGCACTTCAAGCCCAAATTCATGAAATCCTTCTAAACTGCTAACTTCCACAATATACGCCGAAGCGCTCCCGGGTTATCAAAACCCCAAGCCGGACAACACCCAAGTTCGAAATCATCATATGAACTTGCTGGAACCTTCAAATCCTGATTCGGAGGTCGTTTACTCAAAATTCCAATCTTAGTTGATTTCTCCAACTTAAGGCTTCTGAAATGAGAATTTTCTTTCCAAATCAATTCTAAACTTCCTGGAATTCAATTCCGACCACGCCCACGGGTTATAATAACTGAAACAAAGTTGTTCACGACTTCAAACCGCTGAACGACGTGCTAGAGCTCAAAATAACCGGTCGGGTCGTTACATCATTCTTCTTCTTCCCGAATGTGATCCTTCCTCCTCGTTCGCAATGCTTAAGGGCATGGGAAGAATATAAGTTTTCCAAATCGAGGGTTAGGCCATTTTCACCATATTTTGACTTGTAGAGCTCGATTTTGAGCGATTGTTGGTGGGTTTTACAAGCTAATCGATTGGGGAAGTGTTCTCCACCTAGATTTTAATGTATCCATGATTTTACCTTTATTTCTATAATTTCATTTGTGTTTTTGGTTGGGGAAATTGTTGGTTTTTGAAGAAAATTTCTAAAATGAAAAAAATTATGATTTGAGGGACGAAATGGTATCGAAATTTGGTAATTTTTATATGGTTAAACTCATATTGGAATGGGTGTTCGGATTTTGTAAAATTTGTCGGGTTGCGAGATGCGGGCCCGAGGGTCAGATTTTGGGTCAACTTTTGGATTTTTGTTAAAGATTTAGACTTTATGATCTGGAATAGTTTCTTATGAGTTCTATTTCTGCATTGAAGTTATTTTGGTTAGATTTGAGCTGTCCGGAGGTCTTCCACTCGAGGAGTCCATTTTAGAGTACTGAGTCGTCGTATTTGAGGTAAGTATTTTGCCTA
>ML430172.1:41446-83639 GCA_005239525.1 Nicotiana knightiana | reverse complement strand
CTTGAATAGGCGAGTTGTACTTCGGGAGAAGGCTACGAGCAATATTAACCTCGTCAATCAATAAACCTGATTAGAAGATTTAGGTCGAAAACTCAACGTGATTGTTTAACAACCCATAACTCTAGAATATCAATTTACCTTGAATTCATCTTTAAGTTAGTTGTCTATTTAATCTTTTGATTTACTATTTTAGATTAATTCTAGTTAAATATTTGTTTGAGTTTAGTTTAGTGGATAGTTAATCACAAGTCCCTGTGGGTACGATATCTGGACTTCAATTCCTATATTACTTGTCGACCACGTACACTTGCGTGTGCATTGGGAAATCAACCAACAATTATCCATGGTCGAAATGGCACATTTACGGTAGTGATCAGTTCATTCGATATGATTAAGTTACGCATGTGGTTTGTGTCGGTGTATGCGGGGCATGTCAGCCGTCGAAATAGATTTTATTTTGGAAGCATTCAAGTATTATGGTCGTTAGGTGTAGGCGGGTCCCGGAAGGGTTATGGTGGTATAGACTACTACTTAAGGATTTACATATTAGGTGATTGTGGGAATTCACTCGTGTGTTGAGATGTTACTCTTGAATTGAGTTAAGTAAAAGGTTTCTATATGATGAAGTGTTCACCTTATTGGTGGTTCAGAAGTTATGATGGAATTCTTGCGCGACCTCCTATTGGCATGTTAGGTGCGGTAGGCAGTATGTAACTGGGAGTGAGAATCGAGATTGCGATTCGGTGTTGACAAGGATTTCATGAGCTCGGATGAGAAACGAAAAGTGATTTGAAAGTTCAGAGTAAGTTGGTGTTATCTTCAGTGTCACCTGAGATCGATATTTGGTGGAAGAGGCTTTGTACCCTGGTCATGGGTTCTTGATGTGTTGTGCAGTATTAGTGTGGTCGGTGATGCGGATGTCCAGATTTGTTACCTGGTGTGGAAAGTCGTGGGAGCGTAACCACGAGAAGATTGTACAAGTGTGACATGAAGTCACTTAATGGATTGAAGATTTGGACTGAGTACAAAGAAGTGCGATGTTGCTTATTCGAGAATTTAAGGAAGGCGTTTGGTCCATTTGGTGGTGGATTGTGGGGTGGTGGTCCCGGCTATGATGATTGTTCTTGCGTTATGAGGGGAAGTGGGTTAACATGGACCCAGGTGAGGCTATTAGCCTATTTGGTGCGAGCAAGGTAGACTCGATGTTTGTGGATGGATTTAAATATGATTATGGGCTTCATGTGAGGCAGATATGAATCATTTCAGTATAGCGCTCCTCAAGGAGGGGTGTTGGGATATCAGGTGTTTTCCCGTCTTCGTCAAATTCAGGTAATATTGATTTTGCTGTGTGAGTTGTGAAACGACTTGATAATTTTGTATGTATTGAGGTCCCACGTAGTGGAGATGTTATATGAGCAGGATAGCTCTTGAGATCCAGAGTATATATATATATATCGCACCTCAATCGTGCTTGAGTTTTGCACTTATCAGTCTCCCCATGATGGTATTATGCACTTAGCGTGCTTGTGACCGATATTCGGTAATGTGTAATAATGAGCAATTTAGCTCCGTGTATATTTCCTTATGTGAATTTTATGATGGGATCGGGTGACACGCCGCCACGGGTATGTTATTTGGATCGGGTTGCACGCCGCAACAGTGTGATGATGGGTAAGGTTCCTATATTTATTTTCTTATGTTTACTTCCTATTTTCTGAGAAAAGTTCATATTAGTTGTGTGAGTTGAATATTTCCTTCCTGAGTCATTTCTTATCTATCATGTTCGAGTTATGGCCTATCGGCGCGATGTGGTATCATGTGAGGTTGTTGGTCATGTTTGGGGTGATTTGTTGTCTGAGCAGTTCATACTGGGTGAGATGAGATTATCGGATCATGGATCAGGGCGATAAGGTTATGTGAAGTGTATATTAAAGAACAAATACCATTATTTGGTTCGTAATGAGGTGATGATTCTAGTCAAGAGGAGATATTCGATGATTTATTAGCTCGGCAGTTGATTATGAATTTCTACACATCTCCTCCGTTGTGGTGGTATCGCCAGCATTTTTGCAGGATGTATATATATATATATATCATGAGGTGCATTGGGAGCATCAGATTCGTGGAATTTTGGCTATTAAGGTTCAGGGAGTGTCATTGTGGTCAGATGATGAAGTATGCAGTGCATGGTGCTAATTCAGCAAGGGTATTCAGTCATATTCTGGTATGTCGTGTGGTAGTTGAGACAGAGTTCATATATTGGAACTAGGCCTGGCAGAGAAATTTCAAGTGTTGGAACTGGATTCTAAGCTTATTATATGGATAAAGAAGAAATCTTCATATTTGATCAAGCTAATATACTCAACTGGGTTGTGGTATCACAGGCAGGTGCTCGGGGTGTGAAACAGTGATTTCAGATAACTCCAGAGCAGTTCTTAGCACGTTCGAGGACGAACCTCTGTTTAAGTGGAGGAGAATGTAACGACCCGACCGGTCATTTTGAGCTCTAGCACGTTGTTCAATGGTTTGAAGTTGTGAGCAGCTCCATTTCAGGTATTATGACTTGTAGGTGTGGTCGAAATTTAATTTCGGAAAGTTTAGAGTTGATTTGGAAAGAAAATTCTCATTTTAGAAGCCTTAAGTTGGAGAAATGGACTAAGATTGGAATTTTGAGCAAACGACCTCAGAATCAGGATTTGGAAGTTCCTACAGGTTCGTATGATGATTTCGGACTTGGTCGTATGTCCGGATCGGGTTTTGGATAACCCGGGAGCGTTTTGGCATATATTATGGAATATAGCATTTTAGAAGAATTTCATAAATTTGGGATGTAGGGCATTTCAGAGTTATTGATGTCCGTTTGGGATTCATAGCCTGGAAATAGCTTCGTATGGTGATTCCGGAGTTGGGAGCGCGATCAGAAGTGAATTCGGATGCCCGTAGGTCATTTTGAAGTCATTTGGCTAAAGATAGAAATTTGAAGATTATTGAAAAATCCGACCGGAAGAGGAAATTTTGATATCGGGGTCGGAATGCGATTCCGGAAGTTGGAGCAAGTCCGTAATGTCGAATATGACTTGCGTGCAAAACTTGAGGTCAATCGGACGTGATTTGATAGGTTTCGACATTGAATGTGGAGGTTTGAAATTTCAAAGTTCATAAAGTATGAGTTTGAGTGTGATTCGTGATTTCGCCATTGTTTGATGTGATTTGAGGCCTCAAGCTAGTCCGTGGGATGTTATGGGACTGAGTCGTGTGATTTGGACGGGGTCCCAGGGGCCTCGGGTGTGTTTCGGAGCAATTCCGGACAATTTTTCTCTGCTTTGCTGCTGCTGTCTTCTGAAGGAAATTTGAGGGCTGTTGAATTGGCTTGTGCGTTCGCGGAGAAGGGAGTGCGAACACGTTGGCTTGGGGTGTGATCTCTACGCGAACGCGGGGTAAGGTGTGCGAATGCATAGAGGAAAGGGGAGCTGGGGGCATGGGGGCCCTTTTGCCTATGCGAACGCGGGGAGGGGATAGCGAACGCGGAGTGTTGGCTCGAGGAAGCTATGCGAACGCGTTCGGGGGTATGCGAACACAGAGAGTAAATTGGGGCCTGGGCAGATTAATTTATATGCGAAATGTTGGCCATTTCCTTCATTTGTTTCATGGATGTGGGCGATTTTGAGGAGCTTCAAGAGGGGTTTTCCATCAAGCATCACTAGGTAAGTAATTTCTTCATGTTTTAAAAGTTAAATACAAGTATATGCATGGAATTAGACATAGAAATTGGTAGGAAATTGGGAAATCTTAAAGAAACCTAGAAAAATGGTAATTTGGATTTTTTTCCACGAATTTGAGCATGGAATTTAGAGTAAATTGTATATTTGAACTAGTAAAGCTATGGATAGAATTTATCTTGGAGAAATGTCGGGTTCCGGCCACGTGGGCCCGAGGGAATTTTGGTCATTTCGCTGAGCGGAGTTGGGAAATTATATAATTTTGAATGGTTGCAAATATTAGAGTATATTTTCATTAGTTTGTCGTTGTTCGGATAGTTTCGGAGCGTTGTGCAACGATTTGAGTCATCGGACGGGCTTGGAGGCAAGTTATGGAATTTCGGAGCGAGGTAAGTCTCCTTTCGAACTTTGTGAGGGGAATTGTCCCCCTAGGGGAACTAAATAAGTATGTGTTACTATCTGCGGGGGCTACGTACGCACGAGGTGATGGGAGTCCGTGCGTAGCTACTGTTATGCCATGTCCAGGGAGCCTAGGACCCACTAGCATGCCTTACCTGTTGTACCTGTGATCTTGTCTGTAACATTAGACTGCTAAGATAATCGGAATTTTAATATAATGACTAAGGAAGATTAGAGTTTCTTTTCTTAATCATCTAAAAAGAGAATTGATTTCCTTCACGGGCAATTGTATTTCCGGATAAGGTTATATTATTAAACAGTATAAAAACTTGGCAAATGAATTTCGAGAAAGGATTTAAATACTATTTTGTGGTTTTAAAAGAGAAATATGTCATCTACTTGAGTATTCGTTTTCCCGACATATTCGGGGTGGATTTTTGATTGTGCATGTGACCGCTTCACAATTTACATTCCACGAGCGGAGTGTTATTTCCCCCACTCTCATAGGAGCGGGCCGTACTCCACGGCGGATGGAAAGATGCACTTATGGTACGGGCCGTTCGATCCTCGGAAGTGCACATATATGATTATTTTATTGAAAGATGCACTTGGTTCGGGCCGTTCGACCCTCGGCAGTGCATAGAAATGATTATTTTATTTGAAAGGTGCACTTATAGTACGGGTCGTTCGATCCTCGGCAGTGCATAGAGATGATTATTATGATGGCTCAGGTCGGTTGTCCTTATCCCGTATGCGCATGCTGAATTGTTAAATGTTTTCATGGTTTTTGAAGTGATAAGATATTTGGGGGAAAATAAAGAAGTAATGGTTTAGTTAAGATATTTGGGGAAAACCAAAGAAGAAATTTTCTTATTTAAGATATTTGGGGGAAAATAAGGAAGTAGTAACTGTTTATTTACTTCCAATATTTATTTGGATTTCAGTGCCTTATATATGTTTGTTGCTTCACTACCTTTACATGCCTACCGTGTTCATCATATGTTGGTAAATTAAGTTGTTGGACCTTAGTAAGTGTCTAATTCGACCTCTCATCACTACCTCTCTGAGGTTAGGCGGGCGACTTACTGAGTACACGTATTTTTTGTACTCATGCTACACTTGCTGTGCATTTTTATTGCACAGGTAATTTCATAATGACATGGCTGGTTTGGAGACTCAGGCGAGCTTCACCATCCGGAGGCGATCCGTAGCTGACAGAGTCTCCCTCATACTGTATTTATTTTCATTTTAAATTCCTTGTCCAATTTGTATTTCGGACAAGCTTTGTGCTGATTGTATAAATTCATAGAAAATTGCTCATGTACTTGTGACAGCGGGTTCTGGGATGTGTTGGGATATATTTGCAAAAATGGAATATTCAAAACATTGTCTTACTTAACAGATTTTATTTAGTTAATATATAATTAAGTGAAAGGAAATGATTTTTCATAAATGTTAAAACAGGAAATTATTTCGACTATTTAATGATTGGTTTGCCTGACGGTGGTGTCCGGCGCCATCACGACCTTTGTAGATTTTGGGTCGTGACATCGTATGCCTGGAATCGAATTCAGAGGTCCTAGCTCGAGTTATCATTTTTTTTTCATAATTGAAGGTTAAAGGCTTAATGACTTAGAAGTTTGACCAATATTTGACTTTATTGATACCGGGTCTGTACTTTGATTCCGGAACCCGGTATAGGTCCATTACTATATTTATGACTTTTCTATCAGATTTGGTGAAAACATAGTTAGTTTAACGTGATTCAGACGTCCGATTGTTAAAATAGAAATTCATAAGTTTTATTGAAAATTTTATTTGATTTTGTGTTTGATTCGTAGTTCTAGGTGTTTTTTTGGTGATTTGATTGCACGAGCAAGTTTATATAAGGTTTTTGGACTTGTGTTCATGTTTGGTTATGAGCACTGAGGGCTCGAGTGAGTTTTGGATAGGCTACATAGTGATTTTAAACATAAACGGAATGCTGGTGCATCAGGTCTGCAGATCTTGCATTTGTGAGTACTTGATCGCAAATGCAAAGTCAGGCTCGCATTTGCGAAGAGGGAGGGGGATAGGTCGGTTTCGGTTTTGCAAAGAAAAGCCCGCAAATACGATGGGGGTAGGGTTCACATTTGCGGGAAAATGGTCGCATTTGCGACTGGAAGCAGACCAAGGCAGACTCGCATTTGCGAGTCAAAAGTTCGCTTTTACGAAGGCCTTGGCTCGCATTTGCAAAGATGTCAAGCTCAGAGGTTTTTCGTATTTTCAAGTAATTGATCGCAATTGCGATCATCGCAATTGTGAACTTTGTGTCGCAATTTCTATAACTACAGCTACGTAAAAGAAGGGAAAACGGGATTTTTGTTCATTCTTCAAATTTTCAAAACTAGAAAACCATATAGGCGATTTTTCCAAGAGCTTTTCTTCCTCAATTTGTTGGTAAGTGACTTTACCTATTTCTTTCAATCTTCCATTACATTTCATAAGATTTCAACCTAAAATCTAGGATTTTCATGGTAGAAATTGGAGGTTTGGGTAAAAATAGGGATTTTGTAAAATTAGAATTTATAAGGTCGGATTTCGAAACAAATTACATAACCGGGCTCAGGGGTGAATGGATAATCAGGTTTTGGTCCAAATTTTGGGTTTGGACCAAGTGGGCCTAGGGTCAATTTTTGACTTTTGGGGGGAAAAGTTGGGAATTCTAAATTTATGCATTGAAATCGATTCCTTTAGCAATATTTGATATTATTGAGACAATTGTGTTTAGATACGAGTGGTTTGGAGGCAGATTCTAGGGGAAAGACCTTGGTAGAGCTCTGATTGACTGAAGAGTGAGGTAAGTGTTGCGTTTAGCCTTAACTTGAGGGAATTAGGAACCCTTGCATAATGTTCTATGTGAATTTCATGTGTTTCTGCGTATATGTGAGGTGACGCGTGCTTATACCCCATCAAATTACTTGTTTTCCCTGATTTTTTGTTTTTGCTTAATTACCTCCTTCCCTGCCTTAGCTATTATGCCACACTTTAATTGCTACTTGTTAATCATTGTTTCTCCTATTAAAAATGTTAGACCTCTTCATTCTTTCATGACTTGATGCTATTTGCCTTAATTGACGTACTTGCACCTTCTAATTGTCATTTACTAGACTGGTCTTGCCGTGTAGTATTTCATACGTGACTTTCCAAATTGGTACAAGGTTTCCTTACTGTTTCAACTTTATATTCATTAATTATTGTGGTTTTTGTGATTTGAAATATGAAATTAATTATACTTAGTGATTAATTTTACTGATATGGTGGGATCGGGTTGCACGCCGCAACATGTGAAATAAGGGTCGATTGATACGGAGGAATAAGAGTGGATTTGTACTGATACGGGGGGATCGTATTGCACGTCGCAACAAGTGAAATATGGGTGGATTGATACGGTGGAATAAGGGTGAATTGTGATACTGATATTGTTATATGGTGGGATCGGGTTGCATGCGCACCGCAACATCTATTTATTATGATTAATTATATTTTTTCGGGGGAATAAGGGAGGATCATGTTGTACAGTGGGATCGGGTTGCACGTCAGAACAACCTATTTGTTTCTACTTCCTTGAGTTGCGTTGGATTTCGGTATTTTCACTTGAAAGTCTAATGATTGGTAATTCTAATCGTCAATGGCTTATTTCTTGAGGTTGTAGCTATTATATTTAGTTGATTGTCTTATTTTGTTCCGTATTTCCTTTTTTTGTCTTTATTATATACTGCATACATGATGTAGTGTAAGTGGCCTACCTTAGCCTTGTCAATACTTCGTCGAGGTTAGGCTCGACACTTACAACGTTCATGGGGTCAGTTGTACTCAAACTATACCCTGCACTTCTTGTGCAGATTTTAGAGTCGGTCCCAGCGGCCGTTATTAGCATGCTCAGATTAGAGTTCCCTTTTCTTTTATTTTGGTGTGTATTTTCCTTCAGACGGCTTTATGTTTCAGTCAAACCCTTGTATATATTATTCTAGTAGCTTGCGCACATGTGACACCAGGACCATGGTTGTATTAGATATTTTAGTTGTTTTAGCTTCCGCACATTACTTTGGGTTATTACAATTATTTCACTCTTTTCTTATTATTTAGTTTAAACTGTTGAAAAATGAATAAATTGTTCTAAAGTTGGCTTGCCTATCAAGTGAAATATTAGGTGACATCACGGTCCCGACGATGGAATTCTAGGTCGTGACAAGTTGGTATCACAGCACTAGGTTACATAGGTCTCACGAGTCACGAGAAAGCTTAGTAGAGTCTCGAGGATCGATATGGAGACGTCTGTACTTATCTTCTAGAGGCTATGGAGTTAGGAATAATATTTCACTTCTATTCTTCTCTGTCGTGCGATTTTATCCTACTGTTAATGATTGAACTCTTGTATTCTTGATCTCTCGTAGAAGGCGAGAACACGCACCGCATCTTTATCTGGACAGCAGAGGGAACCCGCAGTAGCAGCTCCTATGAAGGGCAGAGGTCGAGGTTGGGATCATGCTAGGGGCCGAGGCGGAGGCAAAGCTCAACCCAGAGCTCGTGCAGCAACATCAGTAATGGAGCCTCATTTGGACTTTGATGAGGAGGTTCCAGCTCAGATTGTACTTGTTGGACCAGCTCAGGTCTCGGAGGGGTTCATCGCCACCCTAGTGCTTCAAGACGCTCTAGTCCGTTTGGTGGGCCTTTAGAGAGTGTGGCCCAGGCCGGTACATTTCATATGGCATCAGCCATCTCTCAGGCTGGGGGAGGTGCACAGACTCCCGCTACTCACACTCTGAAGCAGATGGCTGCCTAGTATCATACATCAGCAGCCCCGCCGGTGATGGATCTGCCAAGTCTTCTGAGGGTTTATTGAGATTGGACGAGTTTACTAATCTCTTTCTAGTTCACTTTAGTGGTGCACCTTCTGAGGACCCACGGGATTATCATGATCGCTGCCATGTGGTACTTCCGAACATGGGTATAGTTGATATCAATGGGTCAATTTTTCTGTATTTTAGAAGACGGGTTCCGCCAAGAGATGGTGGAGGGACTATATATTGACTAGACCAGGTGGGTCGCCTGCTCTTACTTGGGACCAATTCTCTCAGTTATTTCTTGAGAAGTTACTTCCTATGACATTGAGAGAGGATTACCATCGACAGTTCAAGTGTCTCCAGTAGAGCAGTATGAATGTTACTCAATACAAGACCCGTTTTGTGGATCTAGCCCGTCATGCTCTTATGTTGCTTCCTACTAAGAGAGAGAGAGAGGGTGAGGAGGTTTATTTATGGGCTCTCTCACTCTATCAGACTTCATATGGCCAAGGAGACAGGGGTGAGATTTCTTTTCTGACGACTACTAATGTCGCTAGGTGGATCGAGGTGGCTTTTGCACAGGAGAGAGGGCAAGGGTCTGAGAAGAGACCTCGCCATTCTGGTGGTTTCAGTGGTTCCTCATCTAGAGGTAGGGGTACTTTGGTAGAGACCATCCTCTGAGGCCATTCCAGTCAGCGCTTCAGGCATCCCACAGTGCTTTAGGGAGTCGTGGTCCTTATCTTCCTTATTCTGGGCAGCCAACCTACAGTGCACTATCAACTCATATCAGTGCACCTCCAGTTTAGAGTTATCACCGTGGTTATCCTACTAAGAGAGAGAGACAGGGTGAGGAGGTTTATTTATGGGCTCTCTCACTCTATCAGACTTTATATGGCCAAGGAGACAGGGGTGAGATTTCTTTTCAGATGACTGCTAATGTCGCTAGGCGGATTGAGGTGGCTTTTGCATAGGAGAGAGGGCATGGGTCTGATAAGAGACCTCGCCATTCTAGTGGTTTTAGTGGTGCCTCATCTAGAGGTAGGGGTACTTTGGTAGAGGCCATCCTCTGAGTCCATTCCAGTCAGTGCTTCAGGCATCCCACAGTGCTTAGGGAGTCGTGGTCCTTATCTGCCTTATTCTGGGCAGCCAACCTGCAGTGCACTATTAGCTCCTATCAGTGCACCTCCAGTTTAGAGTTATCACCGTGGTTATCCGGCCCGTTCAGGTCAGTCTCAGTTTCAGCAGCCACAACACCAGGATGGATGTTTTGAGTGTGGTCATTTTTGGCATATTAGGAGGACCTGTCCGAGATTATTGGGTGGCACACCACAACAGAGTTCTTGTGCCATGGTTCCAACACTGGCTGCACCATTGCTCGCTCAGCCAGTTAAGGGCAGGGGTCAGTCAGTAAAAGGTGGAGGCCAGGCCGCTAGAGGTGGAGGTCAGGCTGCTAGAGGTAGAGGTCAGATCGCGAGAGGTGGAGGCGAACCAGCTAGAGGTCTTCCTATAGATATAGTTCAGAGTGGTGGGGCCTAGCTCCGATTTTATGCTTTCCTAGCCAGGCATGAGGTTGAGTCATCTGACGCTGTTATCATAGGTATTGTTTCAGCTTGCTATAGGGATGCTTCAGTTCTATTTTATCCAGGCTCTACTTGTTCCTATGTGTCATCCTACTTTGCTTCATATGTAGTTGTGCCTCATGATTCTATGAGTGCTCCTGTATATGTGTCCACAACTGTGGTAGATTCTATTATTATAGATCGTGACTATCGTTCGTGTGTGGTTACTATTGGGAGTCTCGAGACTAGCGTAGATCTCCAGCTCCTCAATATGGTAGGTTTTGATGTCATCTTGGGTATGGATTGGTTTTCACCTTATCATGCTATATTGGATTGTCACGGCAAGATGGTGACCGTATCCTTGACGGGGTTGCCTTGATTAGAGTTGAAGGGGACTTCTGGCCATCGTACCTGCAGGGTTATCTCTTATGTCAAAGCTCGGTATATGGTCGAGAAGGGGTGTATAGCTTATTTAGCTTATGTTTATGATTCTAGTGCGGAGGTTCCTTCCATGGATTCAATACCAGTTGTTCGTGAATTTCTAGAGGTGTTTCCTGCAGATCTCCTGAGGATGCCACCCGACAGAGATATTGACTTCTGTATTGATTTGGCTCCGGGCACTCAACCCATTTCTATTCCTCCATACCGTATGGACCTACCAGAGTTGAAAGAATTGAAGGAATAGTTGCAAGATTTACTTGATAAGGGCTTCATTAGACCTAGTGTCTCACCCTGGGGTGCGCCTGTGTTGTTTGTGAAGAAGAAGGATGGATCGATGAGGATGTGCATAGATTACCACCAGTTGAGCAAAGTCCCCATCAAGAACAAGTATGCATTGTCGAGGATTGATGACTTATTTGATCAACTTCAGGGTGCCAATGTGTTTTTGAAGATTGGCTTGAGTTTTGTCTACCATTAGTTATAGATTAGGGCATCCGATGTCCCGAAGACAACTTTTCAGACTCGGTACGGGCATTATAAGTTCCTAATGATGTCATTTGGGTTGAAAAATGCCCCAGCAGCATCTATGGATTTGATGAACCAGGTGTTCAATACCTATATGGATTCTTTCATGATTGTTTTTATTGATGATATCTTGATCTACTCCCGCAATCGAGAGGAGCACGAGCAACATCTTCGGATCGTACTTCAAACTCTGAGAGATAGCCAGTTATATGCCAAATTTTCAAAGTTTGAGTTTTGGTTCAACTCATTCGCTTTCTTGGGGCACGCCGTATCGGCAGAGGTAATTCATGTGGATCCTAAGAATATTGAGGCAGTTCAGAACTGGCCTAGACCCACTTTAGCCACGGAGATTCGAAGTTTCTTGGGTTTCCCAAGTTATTACTGTCGGTTTGTGGAGGATTTCTCATCTGTAGCAGTCCCATTGACTAGGTTGACCCAAAAAGGTGCCCGGTTCAAATGGTCAGACGAGTGTGAAGAGAGATTTTAGAAGCTCAAGACTACTTTGACTATAGCACCGGTGTGGGTGTTGTCCACAAGTTCAGGATCTTATACGGTGTATTGTGATGCATCTCATGTTGGGCTTGGAGAAATACTGATGCAGAATGGCAGGGTTATTGCATATGTGTCGCGCTAGTTGAAGGTTCATGAGAAGAATTACCCTATTCACGACCTAGAGTTGGCAGCCATTGTTTATGCGGTGATGATTTGGAGGCATAATCTTTACGGCGTGTTGTGTGAGGTATTCACGGATCATCGGAGGTTGCAATATTTTTTCAAACAAAAGGTTCTCAATTTGAGGTAGAGGAGGTGGTTGGATCTATTGAAAGACTATGATATCACCATCTTGTATCATCCGGGGAAGGCCAATGTGTATAGAGGAGGTTGTGAAGTTGGATGTTTTAGATCCCAGTCGTGTTCTAGCCTGTACAGTCGCTCGGTCTTCTTTGTTTGAGCACATCAAGGAGCGGCAGTATGACGGACCTTATTTTCTTGTCCTTAGAGACACAGTGCAGCACGGTGGTGCCAAGAAGGTTAGTGTTAGAGATGATGGAGTTTTGAGGATGCAGGGTCGTATTTTGTGCCCAATGTATATGGAGTTCGTGAGTTGATTCTTTATGAGGCCCACAGTTGTCGGTATTCTACTCATCCGGGTGTCGCCAAGATTTACCAGGATTTGCAGCAGCATTACTGGTGGAGAAGGATGAAGAAGGACATAGTTGCATATGTAGCTCGGTGTATAAATTGTCAGCAAGTAAAGTGTGAGCATCAGAAACTTGGTGGTCTACTTCATAATTTAGAGATTCTTTAGTGGAAGTGGGAGCGTATCACTATGGATTTTGTTGTTAGACTCCCACGGACTCGGAGGAAGTTTGACGCGGTATGGGTTATTCTAGACAGGCTGACCAAGTCAGCGCATTTCATTCCAGTGGTAGTTACCTATACTTCAGAGCGGTTGGCTGAGATTTACATCCGCGAGATCACTCGTCTTCACGGTGTGCCTGTGTCTATCATTTTTTATCGAGGTACGCAATTCACCTCGCACTTCTAGAGGGCAATACAACATAGGTTGGGCATGCAGGTTGAGTTGAGCACAACATTTCATCCTAAGATGAACGGATAGTCTAGCGCATTATTCAGATATTGGAGAATATGTTTCGTGCTTGTGTTATAGATTTTGCGGGTCCTTAGGATTAGTTCTTGCCATTTGTGGTGTTTGCCTAAAATAACAGCTACCAGTCGAGCATTCAGATGGCTCCCTATGAGGCATTATACGAGAGGCGGTGTCGATCGCTAGTTGGATGGTTCGAGTCGGAGGAGGCTCGGTTGTTGGGTACAGAATTGGTATAGAATGCCTTGGATAAGGTCATGATTATTCAGGATCAACTTCGCATATCTCAGTCTAAGCAGAAGAGTTATGCCGACAAAAGGGCTCGTGATTTTGCATTAATGGTTGGAGAGAGGGTATTGCTCCAGGTTTCAAGTTGAGCCCTAGGTATATCGGAACTTTTGAGATTCTTGAGAGAATGGGAGAGGTGGCTTACAGGCTTGCGTTGCCACCTAGTTTATCAGCAGTCTATCCGGTGTTCCATGTGTCCATGCTCCGGAAGTATCACAGTGATCCATCCCATGTGTTACATTTCAGCTCAGTCCAGTTGGACAAGGATTTGACTTATGAGGAGGAGTCGGTGGCTATTATAGCCCAGCATGTTCGACAGATTAGGTCAAAGAGTTATCCTTCAGTTCGAGTGCAGTGGAGAGGCCAGCCGGTCCAGGCAGCTACTTGGGAGTCTGAGTCGGACATGCGGAGTAGATTCCACACCTTTTCACCATCCCATGTACTTTTCTATGTCCGTTCAAAGATGAATGGTTATTTTAGAGGTGGCGAATGTGATGACCCGATAGGTCATCTAGAGTTTTAGAACCTAATTATGTGTTTCGAAGCCTCCAATAGCTTCTTGAAGCCTTCCTCGATTTGCATGCGCAGTCCAGGTATTTTTCCGGAAGACTTTTATGTTAAAAACTGGTAAAATATGAATTTTTCCTTAAAAATCCATTTGAGTTGAATTCGATCAATGTTTTGAGCAGACGGACCCGGATCTGTGTTATCATTCCGGTGTGTCCGTATTGTGATTTGGGACCTAGGCATATGCCTGGAATCAAATTCGGAGGTCCCAAGCGCGAGTTATCGCTTTTTGTCGAAAATTGATGTTTAAAGGCTTAATGACTTAGAAGGTTTGACCAATGTTAGACTTTGTTGATACTGGATCCGTATTTTAGTTTCGGAACCCGGTATAGGCCCATTACTATATTTATGATTTGTTTGTCAAATTTGGTGAAAACGGAGTTAGTTTGATGTGATTCGGACGTCCGGATGTTAAAATAGAATCTCATAAGTTTTCTTGAAAATTTCATTTGATTTGGTGTCTGATTCGTAGTTCTGGTGTTATTTTGGCGATTTGATCGCGTGAGCAAGTCTGTATGATGTGTTAGGACTTGTGTGCATGTTTGGTTTGGAGCCCTGAGGGCTGGGGTGAGTTTCGGGTAGTTTACAGAGTGATTTTGAACTTAAATGGAATAATGGTGCATCAAGACTGTGGTATCGGGTTGCACGCCGCAATAGGTAAAATAAGGGTTCATTGATACGGTGGAATAAGGGTGAATTGTGATACTGATATTCTTATATGGTGGGATCAGGTTGCGCGCTGCAACATCTATTTATTATGATTACTGATATTGTTACGGTGGAATAAGGGAGGATCATGTTGTACGGTGGGATCGGGTTGCACGCTACAACAACCTATGTGTTTCTACTTCCTTAAGTTGTGTTGGATTTCTGTATTTTCACTTTAAACTCTAAGGATTGGTAATTCTGAACATCACTGGCTTATTTCTTGAGGTTGTAGCTATTATCTGTAGTTGACTGTCTTATTTTGTTCCGCATTTTTTTCAGTCTTTATTATATACTGGGTACAGGTTGCAGTGTGAGTGACCTGCCTTAGCCTCGTCACTATTTCATCGAGGTTAGGCTCGGCACTTACAGTGTACATGGGTCGGTTGTACTCATACTACACTCTGCACTTCTTGTGCATATTTTTGAGTTGGTCCCGACGACGATTATTAGTGTGCTCGGATTGGACAGCTTTGTGGAGACTTGAGGTACAGCTTCTCAATGTTCGTAGCTCCTAGAGTATCGTTTTCTTTTATTTAGTTGTGTATTTTCCTTCAGGCAGCTTTATGTTTCATTCAAACCCTTGTATGTATTATTCTAGTAGCTCGTGCACTTGTAACACCGGGTCCAGGGTTGTATCAAATATTTTAGTTGTTTTAGCTTCCGCACATTACTTTGGATTATTACTGTTATTTCATTCCTTTCTCATTGGTAATTTAAACTTTTGAAAAATGAATAAATTATTCTAATGAAGTGAAATGTAAGGCGCCATCACGGTCCCGAAGGTGGGAATTTCGGGTCGTGACGAAATTCCTTATAGTTGCGAGATATCAACTTCCAAAGTGGGGATGAACAAATTCTTCAATAGAGATTTGCAAACTCTTCCCAGACAGCCTATAGTGTATCCACCATAACTTTTGTACAAAACTTCAAATGACAAATGGTTTGGTTTTCGGAAAACTAGACATCAAAAAATCATCATCCACACTAGCCCAAAATGATCCGATAACACCCGAAATACACCCGAGGTCCTTGAGACCCCAACCAAATATACCAACAAGTCTTAAAACTTGATATGAACTTAGTCGAGTCCTCAATTCACATCCAACTACAGTAAAAGCACGAGTCGCACCCCAATTCAAGCATAATAAAAGTTAAGAAATTCTGACTTCTACATTCGATGCCGAAACATATTAAATCAAGTCTGATTGACCTCAAAGTTTGTACACAAGTCATAATGACGTAAATGACCTATTGAAATTTCTAGAACCAAAATTCGAGCCCCATAACCACAAAGTCAAATTCCGGTTGAACTTATGAACATTCCAAACCTTCAAATTTTCAACTTTCGCCAATTAGCGCCGAAACCTTCTAGAAATATCCAAATAAAATTTTGGGCATACGGCCTAGTCCAAAATCATCATTCGGACCTAATGGAACCATCAAAACTCCATTCTGAGGACAATTAAGAAAAAAACATACTTGATCAACTCTTCCAACTTAAAGCTTCTAACATGAAATTCAGTCCTCCAAACTAATTCTAAAACACCTGAAAATCAAAGTCGACAATTCACACAAGTCATAATACATTATACAGAGCTACTCAACACTTCAAATGGTTGAACGAAATGTAAATTCTCAAAACGACCGGTCAGATCGTTAAACTTATCACTGCCTCACTTTCTTTTGGACCATAAATGTCTCTTAGTCATATTTCCTTCTAAACAAGATCCATAAGTTGGTAGTGCCTCTTCTTTCAATGAACCTTAAGGATCATCATTGACCAACTAAAATACTTCCTAGATAATTATGACTTAGATGTGAGTGCACAAATAAGTTTCACTCAATTTTGAAGAACATTTTTTCTTATAAGGTAGACTAAAATTGTTTAGTTCAGGAGATTGACAATAACAACAACAAGGTCATGCATCCTTGTACTACAGGAGATATAATATTTATGAAGATCAATAACACAAGAGATATTCGAAAATAAACCAGATATACATCTCTTATTTTCCTCAAAAACCAAAATTAAATTTCTTATAGCAAATGGTACATATATGGCATCCTTTAAATTAATGACTTATCACGAACAAAGGAAACTTTTGACAAGTGATACAACAAACTATATGAAGTCATTGTGGAGTTGAGATAAAGAATATTAAATAGATCATACTAAGCCAATTAACACTGAATAATAAAATTCACAATGCATTCAATATATATACATACATGCATCTCGAATAGCAAATTTCGATGAGAAAAGAGTCATTCATGCAAAGTATATTATATAATGCAACAATTATACAATCCAAAAAGAAATAGAGCGAACTTGGGTGGAGAGCATACTATTATTTTTAGTCAATNTCCAATGTACGGAAAGTAGAAAATTTGTTATGGCAAGTTCTCAACATAAAAATAGGAAAACATATTACGTTATGGAATGAATTAGTTCCTAACCATTTAAATGTTTTAGGTAATGGATTGGTTTCAAGAGAAGATATAGGAAAAGATATTAAAAAGTATTAGGAGTGTATTTAGTAGTAGCTTGATTGTCGCTCGTAACTTATTATTATCATATCTGAATTTATTGGAACCTGCTATATATAAAAATATTTTACTGCCATACTTGTTAATATATATATATATATATATATATATATATATATATATATATATAAACAATCTACTCATGCAATATACATACACAATGCCAGATTATTCATTCCAAATAAATTAAAACAGACCTTACTCGGATGGAGAGTTACTATTAATTTAATTCAAGTGAACATCATAATTAATAGCTCTAGTTTTTTTTATCTAAGATGTATACTCAGATGGAGAGTAAGTACATGATATCAATAACTAGTATTTCACCTAGTGAGCTCGTAATAAATTTATCTGATATTGAGGAAGACCGAAAGTGTAACGACCGACCGGTCATTTTTCTTTTCAGAAACCCGTACCCCTAAATAAGACTTTTCGTACTTGCTTTTTCTGATTAATGACTCGCGGGGATGGTTGGTTCGGGATTTGAAAGAATTGGGTTGAAATCGGAACGCTTGGTCCCTTAAGGTTGGCTTAAAAGGCCAAGTTTGACTTCGGTAAACATTTTGAGTAAATGACATCATAATTGGGATTTCATGGTTCCAATTGGTTTGTATGACGATTTCGGACTTGGGCATATGCTCGGAGCGGGTTTCGGATAACCCGGGAGCATTTCGGCACCAATTGGTGAAAGTTGGATTCGTGAAGTTTAAGAAGTTCTATAAATTTGGTTTGAAACGCATTTTGGTAATATCAAGGTCCAAATGGAATTTCGAGACCGAGAATAGTTCTGAAATGTATGTAAGACTTGCACGCAAAATTTGGTATCATTTCGAGTAGTATAAGTATGTTTCGGCACGTTGGAGGTAGATTGAGAACTTGAAGTTCATAAGTTTGATTCAATTGGTTTTAGGGTGAGATTCTTAGTTTTAATGTTGTTTCGAGTGTTGCGAAGGTTCGAGCGATTCTGTTTTATGATTTTCAAACTTGTTGTTATGTTTGGATAGGGCCCCAGATGTCATTCGGACGTTGCGCGAGTCGAGTTCAAGCTCAGAAGAGCTGATGGTGCACCAGTTCTAGTGCAACCGCACCTGCGGTTGGGCAGCCGCAGGCGAGCCCGTAGGTGCGAGCATCTCAGATGTGGCCCAAGGAGCGGACCCCAGGTTTTGCAGATGCGGTCCCTCTTCCACAGAAGCGGAACCGCAGGTGCGATCACCTGTCCGCAGGTGCGGCCCTAGCCGACCCAATTCATTTCCGTAGAAGCGGACAAATTCATAATGACGTAAAGGACCAATTAAAATTTCTAGAACCAAAATTCGAGCCCGATAACCACAAAGTCAAATTCCGGTTAAACTTATGAACATTCAAAATCTTGAAATTTTCAACTTTCGCCAGTTAACGCTGAAACCTATAGAAATATCCAAATGAAATTCTGGGAATACGACCTAGTCCAAAATCATCATTCGGACCTAACGGAACCATCAAAACTCCGTTCCGAGGCCAATTAATAAAAAGACATACTTGATCAACTCTTCCAACTTAAAGCTTCAAACATGAAATTCAGTCCTCCAAACTAATTTTAAAACACCTAAAAATCAAAGTCGACAATTTACACAAGTCATAATACATTATACGGAGCTACTCAACACTTCAAATGGCTAAACGGAATGCAAATACTCAAAACGGCCAGTCGGATCGTTACACTTATCACTACCTCACTTTCTTTTGGAGCATAAATGACTCTTAGTCATATTTCCTTCTAAACATGATCCATAAGTTTGTAGTGCCTCTTCTTTTAATGAACCTTAAGGATCATCATTGACCAACTAAAATCCTATCCAGATAATTATGACTTAGACGTAAGTGCACAAATAAGTTTCACTCAATTTTGAAGAACATTTTATCTTATAAGGTACACTAATATTGTTCAGTTCAAGAGATTGACAATAAAAATAGCAAGGTCATGCATCCTTGTACCACAAGATATAGAATATTTATGAAGATCATTAACACAAGAGATATTCGAAAATAAACCAGATATGCATCTCTTATTTTGCTCAAAACCCAAAATTAAATTTCTTATAGCAAATGGTACATATATGGCATCCTTTAAATTAATGTCTTATCACGAACAAAGGAAACTTTTGACAAGTGATACAAAAAACTACATGAAGTCATTGTGGAGTTGAGATATATAATATTAAATAGATCATACTAAGCCATTTAACACTTAATATTAAAATTCACAATGTATTCAATATATATACATACATGCATCTCGAATAGCAAATTTCGATGAGAAAAGAATCATTCATGCAAAGTATATTATATAATGCAAGAATTATACAATCCAAAAAGAAATAAGGCCAACTTGGATGGAGAGCATACTATTATTTTTAGTCAATTGTATATAACCATTTATATGAAAATTCTTAACACAATATATATATATATATATATATATATATAAACAAGCTACCTATGCAATATTGTCACAACCCCAAATCTAAGTCAGTCGTGATGGCGCCTATCATGGAACTTGGCTAGCCAAAACTACACTCGAATCATAATAAGCTTCCATTTACATCTTTACTATACTGATTACCATAAAGGTTTCCTTTAAATATTTATAAAACAGTTAAAGCTATACTGAATATTAAATACAACCCCCCGAGAACCCGGGGTCACTGATCATGAGCATCTACATAAAATATACAACTCAAAAGAAGATAAATTCTATAATAGTAAGCAGGAGAGAGAACAGGACTGCGGACGCATGCAGCTACCTCGCAAACCTCTGAGAATCTCTGGAACAGATAGACAGCTCACCCTGCCCTAACACCTGGATCTGCACACAAGGTGCAGGGAGTAATGTGAGTACACCAACTCAGTAATAATGAAAATAAATCAGGTCTGAGCAGCAAGAAACATATAAAATCAATGTCATCAATTCACAATATGCACAGCCTTTCTTTCCAACAGTATAACATAGATATATGAAATCATCATGCCTTAAAACAAACTTCAGAAAAATCCTTTGAAAAATGTATATTTTCAACAACTTCAAACCGAAAGATTTAGTATGAAAATGAAATAAATCATAAAGATGCTTCTCGGGCAAAACATATTTCATAAGTTCAGAGTGAAAGTGGTAAAATCATAAGTAGCCCCTCGGGCAAAAACATGTATCATAATCAGCCCCTCGGGCATGACTCATAGTCACTCATAACCAGCCCATCGAGCATACCTCACAATCACTCATCATCAACCCCTCGGGCATACCTCACAACCACTCATAATCAGCCCCTCGGGCATACCTCACAATAACTCATGCCTCCCAATCACTCGTCACTCGCCACTCGGTGCGCCCACTGGGGGGTGTGTGCAAACTCCGGAGGGGATCCTTCATCCCAAGCGCTAATATCAAGCCATCTCGTGGTGTATCATATCCTCACAAATCAGGCCATTGGCCTCTCTCAGTCAGAACCTCTCAAAAGCCCCTCGGGCGAATCAGTAAAACGGGGTACTCGACCCAAAACATCATATTAAATCTCAAAGTAGTGTAAATCAGGCTGAGTTTTAAAAACAGTAAGCACAATGTGACTGAGTGAAATCATCAATAATCAGTGAGGAAAATAGTAGTAAAAATCCCCTAAGGGGTCTAAACAAGTCGGCACGAGGCCCCAAACATGGCGTATAGCCCAAATATTTCAGAAATCTTTAGAACACAATTTAACATATAGTTTAGAGTAAAATACACAACTCAATAGTTGCCGCGGAGAGGACCAAGTCCAATCCAAAAATCAGTGTGCGCCACATACTCGTCATCCGACATGTGAGTCATTCTAAAATCAGTGAGAAATATGAAGTCCGGGGTTTCATACCCTCACGACAAGATTTAAAACCATTACTTACCTCTACCGAGCCACAATACTAGTCCGCTATGCTCTTGCCCCTCGAATTGGCTCCTGATTGCTCCGGATCTAGCCAAAACCATTTTAACATCATCAATATATACTAAAGGAACACAACCCAATCGAAAACTATCAAATTATACAAGAATCTGGAAATTCAGCCAAACCCGAGCCCCGGGCCCACGTCTCGAACTTCGATAAATTTTACATCACTAGAAACCTCGAGCTCCCACGATTCTACACATACCATAAACACTACGATCGGACCACAATTGCCTACCCAAATTGCCAAAAGAATTTTCCAATCCTCCACCCATTCTTCCCAACCTTTCCCTACTTTAATCCTTCAATCTACAAGCCTAATCCGAACAAAATAGCATAGAAACACATTTAATAACCCAGGAACTTAACTCCACTGAAGAACCACGAATTCTTTCTTCAAATTTCCCTCAAATGAGCTCCAACCGCATGAAAAAATGGTTAATGACTAAAATTTCACGGAGGCTTCTTTTATACTGTTCTGCCCAACAATTCCGCACCTGCGGACCTTTAATCGCACATGCGGACCCGCACCTGCGGTCCTAGGTGCGCACCTGCGAAAACCCACTAACGGACCCATTCTCGCACCTGCGACCCCTTCTCCGCACCTGCGGCATCGCACCTGCACCTACCAATCCGCAGGTGCGGCCAACACCAGAAACTTACACCAGCAGTCATTTGCTGCAGTTTCCAAGTTCAAAACTCCGCCAACCATCCGAAATCAAACATGAGCCCCTCGGGTCCCCTACTAAACATACCAACACACCCCATAGCATTATTCAAACTTAGTCGAGCCTTCGAAACACCGAAAACAACATGAAAACACAAAAATTACATCAAATTCAAGCCTATGAACTTTGAAACTTCCAAATTTCGCCAACGACGCAGAAACCAACCAAAACACCTCCGATTGACCTGAAATTTTGCACACATATCCAAAATGACTTTACGGACCTTTTCCAACTTCCAGAATTCCATTCCGACCCCGATAGCCTATTTTCCACTACCAACCGGAATCGCCAAAAACTAACTTTCGCCAATTCAAGTCTAATTCTACACCGGACATCAAAACTCCATTCCGAACACACTCATATGTCCCAAATAACCTAACGAAACCATCTGAGCCATAAAATCTGCATTCCGAGGTCGTTCACCAATAAGTCAACTCTCAGTTGACTTTCTCAACTATTAGGCTACCGTGAGAGACTAAATGCCTCAATTCTCACCATGACCACTCTGAACCCGAACCAACCGATCCAACACACATAAATGAAGTTGAACCACATAAAATGAAGCAGAAACGGGGGAAACGGAACTAAACTCTCGGAACGACCGGCCGTATCGTTACATCCTCCCCTACTTAAACATATGTTCATCCTCGAACGTGCCAAGAGTTGTTCTCCAACACCATCAAAATATTACGTAGCTTACCATGCACATACCAGGGGGTGATCCCCCGTCACCCTATCCCATATAGGTCCAATAGCACAATATCGTTGAAATTTCGAAATTCAAATCCTGGCCCATAAACCTTAGAACCAAATTCCCACTTCTGAAATAATATACAAGATCAAAATTTCCATACCTATAAAATGAACAAGTCTGAACATGCTGAATCAAGTCATATGCGCACCCCAAATGGAATCACATAATACACCGCGTGACTCAAACACTAATAGCGATAACTCTTAACCACAATAACTGCTCAGAACAACCCAATACCGGTACATAACCTCTTATCAAAAAATGCCTCGCTCTAACACTTCCATATACTGCTGATGATGAAAGAAGCACGTAGAAACTAACAACCATTTGTCCGATCAGTCAGACATGAAGCTCCCCCTTCCCAAACAGGAATTATAGCAGATTTCTAAGCCGACTCCCGATATTTATCCTCCCAACTATGTTGTAGCTGAAAATGTTCATTCTAGGTCCAATGACCTCTTCTCATCCATGACGACCACCCTGAAAACATGACACATCGATACAATTCGAAGCCAATACCTGTGCAACTCGTGCACTTAACAGCAATATCCCAATGCAATCAAATTATATAAAATATCCACACGAGACGACTACCCTTCCATTAACAACTACCATCACCATATCATGCTAACAGCCTGGCACACACCGTAAAAATCAAAACACACGAATCCAATACCAAGGCCATACCCTTACATAACTCCGTTATACTGCACGATCTCATCCAAATGTTGGTCCACTTGAAATACTTCAAGACACCTTGCCCAAAATCAATAACCATTCGAAATTCGACATCAAGTACTCAAAGTGCATTGCCATAACCACGGGGGAAACCAGACGATATCATGCCACCTAAATCAGAAGGTATATAACCAACACGCCTCAATCCCGCAACACCCAATTACTTACCTTACTCAAATCTAGCTATAAAGCCCAATTAGAACCGCACCATATGTGCATATAACCAATAATCACCACTCCTCACAACACCGAAGGGTAACTCATAGATCACTCTAGAACATGAATAAACTCAATCACAATCAAATGGTACATTTCTCAATAATAGAAATTTGGAGCCAACAATTCCGACCCGGTGTAGAACACACACCCATATTAGCCTACCAGTGACCCTAAATTAACTCTGATCACCCACAAAAGATAGATAACTTACCGAAAAGTTCACAATGACAGAATCATGGTACATACTAACATACGACTAGCTCTTCTCGCATATTCACAGTTCACTACCACAAACAACATGTTTATGAGAACTCTCAGTCTCGAATCCATGAAGCACACAGATTACTATATCTGATCTCAACCCCACCGCTCGAATACATGACACATCCCAGATACTCAATCATTCCACGAGGGATACCCCTATAATTCTTCCGTTTACCATGAAACCTGGAATATCAACAGTCGATCCAATAATAGGGCGTCGCGATACCAATGAAGTACCCTTAACTCAAACACATTGCTCTTTCTGAAATGTATACCCTCTTCAAGTCGCACCAATTAGTGATATCATCTACCTAGTCATCTGAAACTGCCCATGCTGCCTAAGAATTTATGACCTTCCTTCTAGAACTGAATTGTCACCTCATATATGCAAATCTCATCTCTACCCAACATACCTCATACGCCATGCCAACCTAGGAAAAAAATACGGGAACAACATGGTCCCTTCTGAGCCACAAGAAACTACGTACCCAACTAGCCAAGAACTTCCATTTGATCCCATTTGGAAGAAAATTCACTACATGTCATAAGAAAATATGCACCCTTAACTGCGGTAGAAACCATCTGCAACTATCTGAAATCCCATTTACGCAACACCAAACCATCAGGACTGAATTCTTCTAACTCAATCAAGTTATGCAGACCACCAAAAATCAAAGAGCATTGCTAAGAAACACCCGAAAAACTCATCACCTCATGAACACCCAAGAACCAATTGTATCCCTTACCATGCCGATCCGACCTAATACCAAGTTACCCTATTTACCCAAGTTCCTTTTGACTTACTTCAAATTGATACTTCTCCCTGCCGTAACACTACAATCTTCAACCCAGAATCACCACACGCGACCCAACCACGAAACCATACCGTCTAAGGCTCATAAGCCGCCGAATCCTCTCTCCAATATCCCCAAAAGTACCACATTCAAAATACTTACCCTGAAGAGACTCCTTGCGAATCTTAAGCCATTATCTTCACCTTTCTGATACTGATATGTAGATACTGATATGTAGAATCCGTAATGATGTAGAAATACCACAAGTCTGGACACCCTCTAACGTAAGTCTCAATCACACTAAATAATTTAGGCAGAATCGACCTGACCTGTTTGCACACTAGCCTACTAGGAAAGTAATCCACTCACTTGACGCCACAAGCAAATTCATACACTACACACACTACACTTTTTACAATTTCCACTAAATCATTCAATAGAACCCAATTACCCCAACAGAGTACATTACAACCTATATCGAAGAAATTTCCATTACTCGTGACATTCCCAGACCCCACGCCTGCAGGTCATAACTGATCCAGCAATATACCTCGAACTGAAACCAATACCACACATAATTGTGCAATCAACTTATCATTAACAGACTCCCCCACTTGGCCCAAAGCCAAAGATCGAGACAAACAATAATTCATAATCCGCATAATAACACCATCCGTCTAACAGCTCAAGTCATCTGCAAATCTTGCATTCACCATTGTAACAGTCACGCTAACTTCCACAAGCATCTAGACTCCAATTACAACATATATCATTTACTGGTAAAGAGAACTTATCACAAAACTACATAGGGATCACACACCCTGGAACAAACCGCAGGAGATACCCCTGCCCGCTTAGCCCCAACTGATATCTCTCCATACACTCCTGAAGACCATAACTATCACGCAATCACTACACCTTCCTGCATCTGAACACAACCAACGCCTACCCTCGAGGCATCACAATATGCGGTAAGAACCTGAAGCTGATGGCAGAACTTACACTGGAGCGGTGGTCGCAGAAATCCCGAGCTTCTGGAAGCTCTACCCACACATGTTTGACCACATGTATACCCTTACTAGACACCATGTGTCCCAAGAATGCTACTGAGCCAAGCCAAAATTCACACTCGGAGAATTTTGCATAGAGCCTTTCCTCCCTGAATCCCTATAATGCCATCTTCAATTACTGAGTATGCTACTCCTGGCTACGCGAATATGCCAAGATGCCATTAATGGATACAATAACAAGGAGTGCTAATACGGCTGGAATACACCGTTAATCAAATATATGAACGCTACTGGAGCAATGATCAGCTCAAAAGACATCACCAGGGACTCATAACCCAACAGAAAAATCCGCTTCACTCCACAACTACACAACAAGAGAGTTCTTCCAATATACTCACAACTCAAGGCCATATACCAAATCGAGACAGAAATCAAACACTCAATAAATCTTGCCACATTTCCAGCCAACCCTTTTGTCACAAATCGTAGTCTGAACACATATAACCATCAAATCACACTCACCACGTAGCCATCTAGTCACAAAGTCTCGTTAATAAGGACATCAATGGACATATAAGTCCCCAAATACATGTGCCCACACAATGAAAATCTCAGCACTCAAGCCACAAAATGAATCCGGCCTCAAGTCCTCCAGACTGGCCCATTACCAACATGCCAAAATCATATCTCATCCATGGAAGTCACAAGCCGTCGATGCACAGCTGAAACCAAGCACTCTCGTGCGCGTTCGAATAAATGGATGGAATTCAAGAAGTTACGCTCTTGGCTTAATTAAATGGGTTCGCACGACTAGAATTCAAGAATGTGAGATTTTTCCTAAGGGTTTCGCAGCCTCTCGAAGATAAGTACAGACGTCTCCGTACCGATCAGCAAGACTCTACTAAACGTGCTCATGACCGGTGAGTCCTATGTAACCTAGCACTCTGATACCAAACTTTCACAACCCCAAATCTAAGCCACTCGTGATGGCGCCTATCGTGGAACTAGGCCAGCCAAAACTACACTCGAATCATAATAAGCTTCCATTTACATATTTACTATACTGATTACCCATAAAGGTTTCCTTTAAACATTTATAAGCTATACTGAATATTAAATACAACCCCCGAGAACCCGGAGTCACTGGTCATGAGCATCTACATAAAATATACAACTCAAAAGAAAATAAATTCTATAATAGTAAGCAGGAGAGAGAACAGGACTGCGGACGTATGCAGCTACCTCGCAAACCTTCGAGAATCTCTGGAACAGATAGACAGCTCACCCTGCCCTAACACCTGGATCTGCACACAAGGTGCAGGGAGTAATGTGAGTACACCAACTCAGTAGTAATGAAAAGAAATCAGGTCTAAGCAGCAAGAAACACATAAAATCAATGTCAGCAATTCATAATATGCACAGCCTTTTTTTCCAACAGTATAACATAGATATATCCTCACAAACCAGGCCCTCGACTTCTCTCAGTCAGAACCTCTCAAAAGACCCTCGGGCGAATCAGTAAAATGGGGTACTCGATCCAAAACATCATTTTAAATCTCAAAGTAGTGTAAATCAGGCTGAGTTTCTCAAACAGTAAGCACAATGTGACTGAGTGAAATCATCAATAATCAGTAAGGAAAACAGCAGTAAAAAGCCCCCAAGAGGTCTAAACAAGTTGGCACGAGGCCCCAAACATGGCTTATAGCCCAAATATTTAAGAAATATTTAGAACACAATTTAACATATAGCTTAGAGTAAATTACGCAACTCAATAGTTGCCGCGGAGAGGACCAAGTCCAATCCAAAAATCAGTGCGCGCCACATACTCGTCATCCGACATGTGTGCCATTCTAAAATCAGTGAGAAATATGAAATCTGGGGTTTCATACCCTCAGGACAATATTTATAACCATTACTTACCTCTACCGAGCCACAATACTAGTTCGCTATGCTCTTGCCCCTCGATTTGGCTCCCGATTGCTCCGAATCTAGCCAAAACCATTTTAACATCATCAATATATACTAAAGGAACACAACCCAATCGAAAACTATCAAATTATACAAGAATCTCGAAATTCGGCAAAACCCGAGCCCTGAGCCCACGTCTCGGAATTCGATAAATTTTATATCACTAGAAACCTCGACCTCCCCCGATTCTACACATACCAAAAACACCACAATCGGACCACAATTGCCTACCCAAATTGCCAAAAGAATTTTCCAATCCTCCACCCATTCTTCCCAACCTTTCCCTACTTTAATACTTCATATTACAAGCCTAGTCCGAACAATATAGCATATAAACTACTTTAATAACCTGGGAACTTACCTCCACTGAAGACCCACGAATTCTTTCTTCAAATTGCCCTCAAATGAGCTCCAACCGCATGAAACAATGGTTAATGATTAAAATTTCATGGAGGCTTCTTTTATATTGTTCTGCCCAGCAATTCCGCACATGCGGACCTTTAATTGCACCTGCGGTCTTAGGTGCGCACCTGCAAAAACCCACTAACGGACAAATTTTCGCACCTGCGACCCCTTCTCCGCACATGCGACTTCGCAGGTGCCATCCCTTCGCACCTGCGGACTCCTCCTACCTAGACTCCCTTCCCACCTACGCATCCCTTCGCATATGCGGAATCGGACTTGCGGCTACCAATCTGCAGGTGCGGCCAACACCAGAAACTTACACCAGCAGCCATTTGCTATAATTTCCAAGTTCAAAACGCTGTCAACCATCCGAAATCAATCTTGAGCCCCTCGGGGCCCCTACCAAACATACAAACACACCCCATAGCATTATTTAAACTTAGTCGAGCCTTCGAAACACCAAAAACAACATGAAAACACCAAAATTACTTCAAATTCAAGCCTATGAACTTTGAAACTTCCGAATTTCGCCAACGACGCCGAAACTAACCAAAACACCTCCGATTGACCTGAAATTTTGCACACATATCCAAAATGACATTACGGACCTGTTCTAACTTCCGGAATTCCATTCCAACCCCGATAGCCTATTTTCCATTACCAACCGGAAATCGCCAAAAACTAACTTTCGCCAATTCAAGCCTAATTCTACATCGGACATCAAAACTCCATTCCGAACACACTCATATGTCCCAAATAACCTAACGAAACCATTCGAGCCATAAAATCCGCATTCTGAGGTCGTTCACTAATAAGTCAACTCTCAGTTGACTTTCTCAACTATTAGGCTACCTTGAGAGACTAAATGCCTCAATTCTCACCATGACCACTCTGAACCCAACCCAACACACATAAATAAAGTTGAACCACATAAAATGAAATAGAAACGGGGGAAACGGATCTAAACTCTCGGAACAACCGGCCGGGTCATTACAAATATACATACACAATGCCAGATTATTCATTCCAAATAAATTAAAACAGACCTAACTCGGTTGGAGAGTTACTATTAATTTAATTTAAGTGAACAACATAATTAATAGCTCTAGTTATGTTGATCTAACATGTATACTTAGATGGAGAGTAAGTACATGATATCAATAACTAGTATTTCACCTAGTGAGCTTGTAATAAATTTATCTGATATGGAGGAAGACCTAAAGTGTAATGACCCGACCGCTCGTTTTGCTTTCTAGAATCCTGTACCCCTAAATAAGAATATTCATACTTTTTTTTTCTGATTTATGACTCGCAGGGATGGTTGGTTCGGGATTTGAAAGAATTGGGTTGAAATCGGAACGGTTCCTTAAGGTTGGCTTAAAATACCAAGTTTGACTTCGGTCAACATTTTGAGTAAAAGACATCAGAATCAGGATTTGACGGTTCTAATAGGTTTGTATGACGATTTTGGACTTGGGCGTAAGCTCGGAGCGGGTTTCGAATGACTCAAGAGCGTTTCGGTGCCAAATAGTGAAAGTTGGATTCTTGAAGTTTAAGAAGTTCTATAAATTTGGTTTGAAATGCATTTGGGTGATATCAAGGTTCAAACGGAATTCTGAAATCGAGAATAGTTCCGCAATGTCATTTAAGATTTGCACGCAAAATTTGGTACCATTCCGAGTAGTATAAGTATGTTTCGGCATATTGGAAGTAGATTGAAGAACTTGAAGTTCATAAGTTTGATTCAATTGGTTTTAGGGTCCAATTCTTAGTTTTAATGTTGTTTCGGTTGTTCCGAAGGTTTGAGAGAGTCCATTTTATGATTTTAAAACTTGTTGTTATGTTTGGAAGGGGCCTCGGGTGCCCCAGATGCCATTCGGGTGTTGTGCGAGTCGAGTTCAAGCTCAAAAGAGCTGATGGTGCACCGGTTCTAGTGCGACCGCACCTGCGTTGGGTAGCCACAGGTGTGAGCTCGCAGGTGCGGTCGAGGCATCGCAGATGCAGCCCAAGGAGCGGACCCTAGGTTCTGCAGATGCGGCCCCTCTTCCACAGAAGCGGAACCGCAGGTGCGATCACTTGTCCGTAGGTGCGGCCCCAGCCGGCCCAACTCATTTTCGCAGAATCGGACAAAGTCCCACAGAAGCGAGACTGCAGATGCAGTCAACCCGCCGCATGTGCGGAAGTCACTGAAGGCAATGGCCTTCATTTAATATGGGAGTTAGCCATTTTTATCTCATTTCACCCCATTGTTGGGCGATTTTAGAGCTTCTTGAGAGGGGTTTTTCACCAACCTTTTGGAGGTACGTAATTCCTACTATATGTGAGTTAAATACTTAGATTTTGAGTATATTAACATGTAAAGATTAGTGAAAATTATGGGATTAGAAGAAAACCTAGGGTTTGGCAAGAATGAGATTTTTTACCACGAAATTGGCCATGAAACTTAGTGATAATCGTATATTTTTGTTCCTTAAGTCATGGGTAACAACTTCCTTCGACAATTTCCGGAATCCGGGAATGTGGGCCCGGTGATGAATTTTAGGAACTTGCATTTAGGGTTGGGTAATTATTATGATAATTAGAATATGAACTCTTGATCATATATTGACTGGTTTTTACCCCATTTGAATAGTTTTGGATCGTTTGGCTCTGATTTGAGGGTTGAGTGCATTCTTGAGTTTAGAAGTATGCTTTGGGACAAGGTAAGTCTCCTTTATAACCTTGTAAGAGGGAATGTCCCCATAGGTAAATTTGGTTAAAGATATGAGTGTTTGTGGGGGCTATGTACGTACGAGGTGATGAGAGTTTGTACATAGCTACTATTGTGTTATTGTTCGGGTAGTTTAGGACTCATATCATGCTTTACTTGAAATGATTGTGCCCTCACTCGCTAAATTGATTACTAGAGTAATGTTAGAGTTTGATAAAGGACTTGTGAAACACTAAGTTCACTTGTTTGAATAATTTATAGGCAGACTTGACTGTAAAATGAAATATTATATTTTCTTGAAAATACTTGCTATTGTAGATCAGGTCGAGCGCCTCGGTAGTAAATAGATGCATCTATGGTTCGCTCCATTCGACCATCTAGTAATACACAGTTTAATATTATGTTGGACCGATCCGTATGACCTCAGCATAATTTTTGCATGTTAATTTATCTGGAACTTCCCCTGATTTGTACTGCTTAAATGCTTTGAAATGTAAGTTGTTACATGATATGACTGAGATTTACATGTTGTTCATGAAAAAATATCTTACTTCTTCCCGTTCTTAAACTTCCATTGTTACTCATGCTATTCATGTTTAGTGTAACACCTAGATTATATTATTATTGGCCCTAGTAAGTGTCAAGTGGACCCCTCGTCACTACTTCTTCGAGGTTAGACTGGATACTTACTAGGTACATATTGTTTATGTACTCATACTACGCTTGACACTTATTAGTAGACTTGATTTTTGGGTTGTAACCATATATTTATGATCTCCTTTAGTCATTTTTGTTTCAATCGCCTTGATAATTCGTTATTTATCGAATGCTTTAATTTAAGTTTAGTAGATGTTGTGGTTGTTTAATAAAATAAATGAGAACTCACTAGTTGATTAGTGTTGGCTTGCCTAACAATGGTGTTGGACGCCATCGCGACCTATAATGGAATTTGGGTGGTGACAACATGGTATCAGAGCACTAGGTTCACGTGGGTTTCACAAGTGATGGGCAGGCCTAATAGAGTGTGGTGGATCGGTACGGAGACATCTATACTTATTTTCGAGAGCTATGGGGTGTTAGGAAACTACTATCGGTTCGTCTTCTATCGTGTAGTTGACGGTATACTAAATTTCCTTCTTCTATTCTCTCACAGATGGTGAGGATGTGTACCGCTGATATTCCAGACACGGGAGATGCTGCTCGCCCTATTCTTAGAGGCCGAGGAAGAGGCCGGGGAGGGAACCGGCCTGAGGTAGGGGACGAGGGTATCTCAGAGCTGCCCTAGTTGCACCACCAGCGGATCCAGTAGGGGATCCTATTTTTGAGGAGCAGGACAAGGTTCCCGCAGTAGAGCCTTCCCCATTGGATTTCATGACAGCGTCAGGCTTTCAGGAGGTCATGGGTCGTATGATGCGGTTCATGGATACTATGACTCACGATGGTTTATTTCCAGCGGACCCAACCACATCTCAAGCTCCTGGACATGCAGCTGCAGTATATCAGACACCGGGTACACTAAGGATAGGGCCCATCCAATTGCAGCAGTAGCACCTAAGCCCATACCAGCTGTGGACGGTGATCCGCAGAAGTTATTGGACAGATGGACTAGGCTACACCCTCCTGTCTTCGGAGGTGAGCCTCATGAGGATGCCCAGGATTTCATCGATAGGTACAGGGACAAACTGCACAACATGAGGATATTGGAGTCTAATGGGGTTGACTTCACTACATTCCAGCTAGAGGGCAGGGCCCGTAGATGGTGGCAGTCTTATGTTCTTGGCAGACCAGCAGGTTCCCCTCCCATTACTTGGGGCCAGTTCACACAGCTTTTTTTGGACATGTATATTCCACCGTCTGAGAGGGAAGAGCTGCAGTATAAGTTTGAGCATCTTGAACAGGGTCAGAGGTCAGTGACCGACTACGAGGCAAGGTTTTTTGAGTTGTCTCGTCATGCACTCATGATACTCCCTGTGGATGCATAGAGAGTCTGGAGGTTTGTAGCGGGGTTGCACTCTGGTATTAGGGCCTATATGGCCCGGGAGGTTGAGATGGGTACTCCTTATCAGTTGGTAGTGGAGATTGCCCAGAGGATTGAGAGCTACCGTCAGAGGGGCAGAGAGCAGACACAGCAGGACAAGAGGGCACGTTTCTCTAGAGAATTTAGAGGTGCTCCGACTAGGGGCAGAGGTCAGTTTGGGAGGGGCCAGTCCAACAGGACCTCATATTCAGCACCACCACCACCTCCTCGAGGTGCTCTAGCGCACTTCTATTTCAGAGCCATACCAGAAATTTCTTACCACCCAACAGCCATCCAGGGTTCTTCCAGTGGGTACTCAAGTCACCATGATTCTTCCAGCTCCTATTTCAGTGTTATGCCGGAGAGTTCATACCACTCACCGGCTATTCAGGCTTCTTCCAGTGGGTCTATCAGTCATCAGGGTGAGACAACAGGGTAGCAGGTCACCGCACCAAGGGGATGTTTCGAGTGCGTAGATCTTAGTCATATTAGGAGATACTTCCCCAGACTTCGGGGCAAGGCAGTACAGCAGGGTCAGTAGCACATGATTTCAGCGCTGGCTGTCCGATCGCCCAGAGGCGGAGGGAAGACTTGTAGGGGTCGTCCTAGAGGTGGAGGCCAGCCAGCTGGCGCTCCAGCCAAATTTTATGCTTTTCCGGCCAAACCAGATGCATTGGCCTTAGATGTCGTTATCATAAGTATTATTTCCATTTGCGGTAGGGATTCTTGAGTATTATTTTATCCAGGGTCTACCTACTCATATGTATCATCTTTGTTTGCTCACTTCCTGGATATTCCTCGTGAGTCTTTGGGTACTTCTATTTATATGTCCACTCCTGTGGGAGATTCTGTGGTTGTGGATTGGATCTATCGGTCCTATGTGGTCACATAATGTGGTTTCGAGACTAGAGCGGATCTCTTATTACTTGATATGACCGACTTTGAGGTCATCCTGGGCATGGACTGGTTATCCCCGTATCACACCATCCTAGATTGCCATGCCAAGACTGTTACCTTAGCGATGCCAGAGTTTCCAAGGTTGGAGTGAAAGGGTTCATCTGTCAGTACGTCCAGTCGGGTTATCTCTTTTCTGAAGGCTCGACGTATAGCCGAGAAGGGTTGTCTGGCTTATCTAGCATATGTTTGGTACACCACCGTAGAGTCTCCGATGATTGATTCAGTGCCAGTAGTCCAGAAGTTCACCGATGTGTTTCCTTCTGACCTTCCAGGCATGCCGCCAGATCGTGATATTGATTTTTGCATTGACTTGGCTCCAGGCACCCATCCTATATCTATTCCGCTGTACCGTATGGCTCTGAAAGAATTGAAGAAGTTGAAAGAGCATCTTGAAGAGTTACTAACAAAAGGATTTATCAGACAGAGTGTATCACCTTGGGGTATACCAATATTATTTTTGAAGAAGAAAGATGGGACCATGTCGATGTGCATTGACTACCGCTAGTTGAACAAATTTACCATCAAGAACAAGTACCCGTTGTTTCATCGATGATTTGTTTGACCAGTTACAGGGTTCTAGGGTGTTTTCTAAGATTGACTTGAGGTCGGGGTACCATCAGCTGAAGATTCGGGACTCAGATGTTCCGAAGACTGACTTCAGTACTAGATATGGTCATTATGAGTTTCTTGTGATGTCCTTTGGCTTGACTAATGCCCCAGTGGCGTTTATGGATTTAATGTACAAGGTGTCCAGGCCTTATATTGATTCCTTTGTTATTGTCTTCATTGATGACATCTTTATCTACTAACGTAGCCTGGGGGAGCACGAGCAGCATTTGAGAGTAGTGTTGCAGACATTGCGGAAACAGAAGTTGTATGTTAAGTTCTCCACGTGTGAGTTTTGGTTTGATTCGGTGGCGTTCTTGGGTAATGTTGTATCAGGAGAGGGTATTAAGGTGGATCCCAAGAAGATTGAGGCAGTTCAGGGTTGTCCTCGTCCTACTTCAGCGACCGAGATCAAGAGTTTCCTGGGGTTGGAATGTTATTATCACCGGTCTGTGGAGGTCTTTTCATCCATTGCAGAACCTCTGACTAGATTGACCCATAAGGGTGGCCCGTTCTGATGGTCCGACGAGTGTGAGGCGATATTTCAGAAGCTCAAGACAGCTTTGACCACAGCACCAGTTCTAGTGTTGCCTTCCGGTTCGGGGATGTATACAGTTTATTGCGATGCTTCACGTGTTGGCTTGCGATGTGTACTAATGCAGGAGGGAAGAGTTATTGCATATGCTTCAGGTTAGTTGAAAATTCATGAGAAGAAATACACCGTGCATGATTTGGTTTTGGCCGCGATTGTACATGCTCTTAATTTTTGGAGGCATTACTTGTATGGGGTGTCTTGTGAGGTTTATACCAACCACCGCAGTTTACAGCGCTTGTTAAAGCAAAGGGATCTCAATATGACGCAGTGTAGATGGTTTGAGTTACTGATGGATTATGATATCACCATTCTTTATCATTCGGGCAAGGCTAATGTGGTTGCGGATGCCTTAAGCAGGAAGGCAGAGAGTATGGTTAGCTTAGCATTCATTTCAGTGGAGGAGAGGCCACTAGCTTTGGACATTCAGTCCTTGGCTAACAGACTTGTGAGGCTGGACATTTCAAAGCCCAGCCGAGTTCTTGCATGTGCTATTGCTCAGTCTTCATTGTTGGGACAAATCAAGGCTCGGTAGTTTGATGATCCGCATTTGGCAGTTCTCAAAGAGATGGTACTGCAGGGTGGTGCCAAGAAGGTTTCTATTGGCGAGGATGGTGTTCTGTGACTTCAAGGTCGCCTATGTGTTCCTAATTTTGATGTCTTGAGGGAGAGGATTCTAGAAGAGGCACACAATTCACGGTATTCTATCCACCTAGGTGCTACAAAAATGTATCATGACCTGAGGCAGCATTATTGGTAGCGGCGTATGAAGAAGGACATAGTGGAGTATGTTGCTAGGTGTATAAACTTCCAGCAGGTTAAGTATGAGCACCAGAGGCCAGGAGGCATGCTCCAACAGATGGCTATACCTGAATGGAAATGGGAGCACATCACTATGGACTTTGTAGTTGGGTTTCTACGGACTTTGCGAAAGTTTGATGCAGTATGGGTTATTGTTGACAGGTTGACCCCCACTACTTATACTTCAGAGAGGTTGGCCCTGATTTACATTCGAGAGATAGTTCGATTGCACGGTGTGCCTATCAGATAGAGGTCCATAGTTCACTTGGCATTTCTGGAGAGCCGTACAGAGTGAGTTGGGCACCCGTGTAGATGAAGGGTATTATGAGAGTCGGGAATAAGGGAAAGTTGAGCCTCAGGTTTATAGGCCCATTTGAGGGGTTGAGGCGGGTTGGGGAGGTTGCTTATGAGCTCGCTTTACCTCCCAGATTATCAGGAGTTCATCTAGTTTTCCATGTGTCTATGCTCCGAAGGTACCACGCCGACTTATCTCATATGTTAGACTTTATTACCATTCAGCTAGATGAGAGATTGGGCTACGAGGAAGAGCCAATTGCTATTGTTGATAGACAGGATCACCAGTAGAAGTCTTAGAGGGTTTCTACAGTGAAGGTCTAGTGGAGGGGCCAACCATTCGAGGAGGCGACTTGGGAGCCCAGGGAGGACATGCGGAGCAAATATCCACACTTGTTCGGCACTCCAGGTATGATTCTAGACCCGTTTGAGGATGAACGTTTGTTTAAGAGGTGGAGAATGTAACGACTCGACCGTCATTTTGCTTTCTAGAACCCCATACCCCTAAATAAGACTGTCCATACTTGATTTTTCTGATTTATGACTCACGGGGGTGGTTGGTTCGGGATTTGAAAGAGTTGGGTTGAAATCGGAATGCTTAGTCCCTTAAGGTTAGCTTAAACGGCCAAGTTTGACTTTGGTCAATATTTTGAGTAAACAACCTCAGAATCGGGATTTTACGGTTTCACTAGGTTCGTATGATGATTTCAAACTTGGGTGTATCCTCGGAGCAGGTTTCGGATGAACCGGGAGCGTTTCAGCGCCAAATAGTGAAAGTTGAATTCTTGAAATTTTGGAAGTTCTATAAATTTTGTTTGGAACACGTTTAGGCGATATCGAAGTCCAAACGGTATTTTGAGACCGGGAATAGTTCTATAATGTCATTTAATACTTGCACGACAACTTTGATATCATTCCGAGTAGTATAAGTACGTTTCATCACGTTGAAAGTAGCTTGGAGAACTTGAAATTCATATGTTTGATTCAATTGATTTTAGGGTGCAATTCTTAGTTTTAATGTTGTTTCAGGCATTCCGAAGGTTCGAGCGAGTCCGTTTTATGATTTCAAATTTGTTGTCATGTTTGGACGGGGCCTCGAGGGCCCAGGATGCAATTCGGATGTTAAGCGAATCGAGTTCAAGCTCAAAAGACCTTCTGGTGCACCAGTTCTGGTGCGACCGCACCTACGGTTGGGCTGCCACAGGTGCGAGCTCGCAGGTGTGGTTGGGGGATCTCAGATGTGGCCCAAGGAGCAGACCCCAAGTTCCGCAGATGCAGTCCCTCTTCCGCAGAAGCAGAACCGCATGTGCGATCACCTGTCTGCAGGTGCGACCCCAGCCGACCCAGTTCATTTCTGCAGAAGCGAGACTGCAGATGCGGTCAACGCGCCGCTGGTACGGAAGTCACTGAAGGCACTGGCCTTCATTTAATATGGGAGTTAGCCATTTTGGCTCATTTCACACCATTGTTGGGCGATTTTAGAGCTTCTTGAGATGGGTTTTTCACCAAGATTTTGGAGGTAATAATTTCTACTATATGTGAGTTAAAAACTTAGTGATAATCGTATATTTATGTTCCTTAAGTCATGGGTAACAACTTCCTTCAAAATTTTCCAAAATCCGGGGGATGAATTTTAGGAACCTTGCATTTACGGTTGGGAAATTACTGTAATAATTAGAATATGAACTCTTGAGCACATATTGACTAGTTTTTACCCCATTTGAATAGTTTTGGATAATTCGGCTTCGATTTGAGGATTGAGCGCATTCTTGAGTTTGGAAGCAAGATTTGGGACAAGGTAAGTCTCCTTTCTAACCTTGTAAGAGAGAAATGTCCTCATAGGTGAATTTGATTAAATATATGAGTATTTGTGGGGGCTACGTACGTACAAGGTGATGAGAGTCCGTATGTATCTACTATTGTGTTATCGTCCGGGTAGTTTAGGACCCATATCATGCTTTACTTGAAATGATTGTTCCCTTACTCGTTAAATTGATTACAAGAGTCATGTTAGAGTTTGATAAAGAACTTATGAAAGGAAAAGTTCACTTATTTGAATAATTTATAGGTATACTTGACTGTAAAATGAAACTATTATGGATTGGGCTAAGCGCCACGGTAGTAAATAGATGCATTTATGGTTCGCGCCATTCGACCCTCCGACAGTGCACAGTTTAATATTATGTTGGACGGGGTCGTACGACCTCGGCATAATTTGCGCATGTTAATTTATCTGGAACTTCCCGTGATTTGTACTGATGAAATGCTTTGAAATTTAAGTTGTTACATGATATAACTGAGATTGACATGTCGTTTATGAAAGAATATCTTACTTCTCCCCGTTCTTAAACTGCCATTGTTACTAATTCTATTCATGCTTTGCATAACACCTAGATTATATTATTATTGGCCCTAGTAAGTGTCAAGTGGCCCCCTCGTCACTACTTCTTCGAGGTTAGACTGGATACGTACTAGGTACATATTGTTTATGTACTCATACTACACTTTTGTACTTAATTGTACAGGATTTGAGGTAGGTGCATCTAGTTATTCGCCGGGAGATCATACATGATTCAGACCGAGACTTACGGTGAGCTTCCCCACTCTAGTCGTTCAGCAGCATATCGGAGTTCCTCTTTTGCTTGTACATGTCTACTTATTTCAGAGAGTAGGTTAGTCTTCATTTGTATATTCTACTAGATGCCCACACACTTGTGACACTAAATCCTTGGCATTATTAGTAGACTTGATTTTTAGGTTGTAATCAGATAATTATGATCTCCTTAAGTTATTTCCGTTTCAATCGCCTTGATAATTTGTTATTTATCGAATTCTTTAATTTAAGTTTCGTAGATGTTGGGGATGTCTAATAAAATAAATGAGAACTCACTAGTTGATTAGTGTTGGCTTGCCTAACAACGGTGTTGGGCGCCATCGCAACCTATAATGGAATTTGGGTCGTGACAGAAAATCGACGTGTAAATTTTCACTCACTTGAAATTAATTGTGGGAGACCATGGAAATACATTCCTATCACCACTTAATCGTGGTTTCTTTATAATTACAAAATTGATTCAACATGTAAACTCAGATGGCGAGTCGATACAGGTTATCAATAACTAGTAGTTATACTCTGTGAGTTCATAATAAATTTATCTGCTATGGAGGTAGACTTAAAGTCAACGCATAAATTTATTATCTCACTATAAATAGATAGTGGAGACCATAGAGGTTAATTCCTATCACCATTTAATCACAACCATGTTTTTTTTTATAAAAAACTAAGTTTCAAAACTCGAAAAAATGCCCCAAAACAAATCCAAACAGCTCAAATTTTAGGTTAATCGGAAGTCCTAAAATTCATGATCTCCAAAAGTGCGACCAAATTCAAAAATTTACCATTTTAAGTATTTTTAGGAATTTAAAAATATGAGTTACATTCTTATCATAAATCAATTTATGTCAAATCAATACGTGTTACTATGTTTAAGATTTTAACATAATTAAACCCGACATAAAGAATGCTTTTCATATTCAAATCATGTTTTAATCCCGTAAACCGCCAAAAACCCCATCTAAATGACCCTGAACTGCAGAAATATGACATAATGCACTACATAGCAGAGAATATTTTTTATTAGTTTCTTGTAACGACCCGGCCAGTCGTTTCGTGAGATTATCCCCGTTTCCCCCGTTTCTGCTTTATCATATGTTTCTTAGCCTATTTATGTTGTGTTGGGTCGGTTGGTTCGGGTTCGGAGTGGTCGTGGTGAGAACAGAGACACTTAGTCTCTTAAATTAGCTTAATAGTTGAAAAAGTCAACTGGGAGTTGATTTATTGGTAAACGACCTCGGAATGTGGATTTTATGGCTCGGATAGCTTCGTTAGGTGATTTGGGACTTAGGAGTGTGTTCGGAATGAAGTTTTGATGTCCGGTGTGGAATTATGCTTGAATTGGCGAAAGTTAGTTTTTGGCCATTTTCGGTCGGTAGTGGAAAATATACTATCGGGGTCGGAATGGAATTCTGACAGTTGGGGCAGGTTCGTACTGTCATTTTTGTTATGTGTGCAAAATTTCAGGTCAATCGGATGTGTTTAGGTTGGTTTCGACATCATTGACGAAATTTGCAAGTTTCAAGTTCATAGGCTTGAATTTGATGTGATTTTGGTATTTTTGCGTTGTTTTTGGAGTTTCGAAGACTACACTAAGTTTGAATGATGTTATGGGACATGTTAGTATGCTTGGTTGAGGTTCCGAGGGCCTCGGGTGTGTTTCGGGTGGTTAACGGACCAACTCTTGGCTTAAAAACTTGGAAGATTTTTGTTGGTGTGAGTTTCTGGTTTCTTTCTACTCGATCGTGGGAGGATGTTTGCGATCGCGTAGGCCTAGCTGGGGAAGGCAGGATTTTTTATTATATGCGATCGCGTGTAGGGGTCTCGATCGCGTGAGTGTGAGGTCGTTGTGTAGTGTGATCGCGTGGTGTTGTTCGTGTTCGCATAGAGTTGAAGGGCGCGTGAGTGGGTTGAGTTGTTGTTCTTCTCGATCATGTTAAGTGGTTCGCGATCGCGTGGGCTTATGTCCTGCTGAATCGCGATCGCTTAATGTAATTTGATGGGGCAGAAGATATGTTCTTCGCGATCGTGTGGGAGCTTCCACGATCGCAGTGAAGAAAGAGGCCTGGGCAGACAGTTTTTAAGCTCTAAATTCGGGCATTCTTGGCCATAACTCAATATTTCATTAGAGAGCTCGGGGGAAGGAGATTTTTGGCGAGCTTTTCAGTGGGGTTCTTGTGGTAAGTGCTCTTCAATCATTTTTGGTTCAATTTCATGAATTTTTCTTGATTTTCACCATGCAATTTGAGGAATTAAAGTAGAAAGTTGGGAAAAATGGGAGGAAAATTTGGAAAATCTTTTGGTGATTTGAGTGGGCAATTTTGGTATGATTGTGGTGTTCTTGGTATGTATAGAATCGTGGGAGGATGAGGATTCTAGTGATGCAAATTTTATAGAATTCTGAGACGTGGGCTCAGGTTTGGCCGAATTTCGGGAATTGTGTCTAAATTGATAGTTTTCGATTGGGTTTTGTTCCTTTAGCGTATATTGATGACGTTAATCTGGTTTTGGTTAGATTCGAAGCTTTTGGAAGCCAATTCGAGGGGCAAGAGCATCGTGGAGTAGATTTTGGGCTATTTTGAGGTAAGTAATGATTGTAACTCTAAACCTGAGGGTGTGAAACCCTGGTATTTGATATTTTTTTGGTAAATGAGGTGACGCACATGCTAGGTGATAAGCGTGGGGGCGTGCACCGATAGGGATTGTGACCTGGTCCATCTCGTAGCGACTATTAAGCTGCGTATTCAATTTGAAACCTTGTGATATCCTGTATTTTAGAAATTTATACTTGTTTATGGGTTGTGAGCCATGTTTGGGGCCTCGTGTCGACCTGTTTAGACCCTTAGAGGTACTTTTACACTATTCTCACACTATCCTGATAGAAAAATTGTGAACTCAGTCATGTTTCCTACTTGTTGTTATTTTCACTATTATCACACTGCTTTGAAAACTCTGAGAAGTATTTTGGGCTGAGTCCCGTGAGTTGAGATGAATTGGCCAAGTGGCTTGTGAGGATGACTGAGTCAGGCCGAGAGCCGAGTATGTGAGGATACTTATGAATCAGGATGCATGCTGCAGCAATATATACGGTTAGGCCGAGAGCCGAGTATACGAGGATAGTTATGGATCGGTCTGTACGCCGCAACAATATATATGTTATATATTACATATGGATCGGGCTGCACGCCGCAGCAATATAGATTATATATATGGGACGGGCTGCACGCCGCAGCAATATAGATTATATATATGGGACGGACTGCACGTCGCAACAATATATGTTGTATATGGGACAGGCTGCCCGCCGCAGCAATATATGTTATATATGGATCGGCCTGCACACCGCAGCAATATACATATTGGATCGGGCTGCACGCCGCAGCGTATGTAGCGCTTGGGCTATAGGAGCCCCTCCGGAGTCTGTACACCCCCAATAGGCGCAGTCGACTATTATATGGATCGGGCGGCACGCCGCAGCGTATGTTATAAGGATCGGGCTGCACACCGCAGCGTATGTTATAAGGATCGGGCTGCACGCCGCAGCAGTATATATATATATATATATATATATATATATATGT
>ML430172.1:0-40210 GCA_005239525.1 Nicotiana knightiana | reverse complement strand
TATATATATATATATATATATATATATATATATGTGTGTGTGTGTGTGTGTGTGTGTGTGTGTATGTTGGATCGGGCTGCCCGTCGCAGCAGTTGTGTGTATTTCTGGTACTTTCGGAGTACGAGTGTCTAGTGTGAGCATGAGATACTGATAGTGAAGTCACGAGTGACCGAGAGGCTTTATTGTGAGTTATATTGTGCCTGAGGGACTTATGATTTATGAAACTACTGTTTTTCACTCTTCTTTACACTAAGCCTCTGATGATAATGTTGGACAAATGATTTTATGCGAGATTTTTAAATGGAAACTGGTGTTTTATGAAACATTCGGAATGTAGATTCCTGACTTGATTTATTCCTTTTCATTGTTATTCATTATATGATTTACATGATTTATAAATGTTCGTCACTACACTCAAGATTTTAGTTACTCTGATTATTTACTGAGTTGGCATACTCACGTTACTCGCTGCACCTCTGTGTGCAGATCCAGGTAACGGACCATATCACTAGTTGATTTCCGGACGTGCTTAGAGTTGTTCGAGGTAGCTGCTCAGCGTCCCCAGCTCACCTTCTTTCTTTTCCTCAGTTCATAGTTTTGTCTTTTGTACTCCAGGCTTTGTAGTAGCAAGTCACTTTATTGTACATTGTATTTACAGTTCTAGATGCGCATGACAGTTGACTCTAGTTTTGGGAAAGTGTATAAATTGTTCATCTCATTTTGCTGTTTTAAAATCTGCTAATTTTGGGAAATTATGAAATATTATGATAGTCTGAAATGGTTGGCTAGCCTAGCTCGATGATAGGCGCCATCACGGCCGGCTTAGGATTTGGGGTCATGACAAGTTGGTATCAGAGCCTAGGTTACATAGGACTCAATGGTCATGAGCAGGTTTAGTAGAGTCTTGTGGATCGGTATGGAGACGTCTGTACTTATCTTCGAGAGGCTACAGAACCCTTAGGAACAATCTCATTTTTCTTGAATTCTGTCGTGCCATTTGTTAATTCTGGAAATCTAAACTTCTATTGTTTCATTCTCTCACAAATGGTGAGGACTCGCGCAACCGATCAGGGTGATCAGCCACCAGCTAGACCAACGAGAGGTCAAGGTCTCGGTCGAGGCCGTGGTAGAGGTGGGGGTCCAACTGGTGCGGCAGCCAGGGCACTATCAGTTGATCCCCCTACTATTCAGGATCAGGTCCCCGCCGCAGGTGCTCCAGCGGGACAGGCTCAGGCACCGGCAGTGCCTATTGTTATTCCGGATCTTCAAGAGACCTTGGCTCAGATCTTGACAGTGTGTACCACCCTTTCTCAGGCAGTTGCCGCTACTTCTCAGGACGGGGGAGGCAGTCAGACTCCAGTTGCCCGGACACCTTAGAAGGTTACCTAGGGCCATCAGACACCTGGGGCGGTTCCAGCCCAGCTAGTTGCTCCAGTTCGGGACTTCTTGGTTCCAGCTATGCTAGATGATGAGCAGCGTAAGCTGGAGAGGTTTAGTAGACTTCAACCTCCGACATTCATTGGTGCTGAGGGCGAGGATGCCCAGGGTTTTTTGGATAAGTGTCAGCGGATGCTGCGTACTGCTGGGATTTTTTAGACCAGTGGGGTCTCGTTTGCTACTTTTCAGTTTTCTGGTGCAGCTTTCACTTGGTGGGAGTCTTTTGAGAGGCGTAGGCCTGTTGGTTCAGCACCCCTCACCTGGCAGCAGTTCTCCACTATCTTCTTGGAGAAGTATGTACCCCAGTATCAAAGGGAGGAGCAGCACAGGCATTTTGAGCAGCTGCGTCAGGGGGAGCTATTAGTGATGCAATATGAGATGCGGTTTTCGGAGTTGGCTCTTCATTCCATAGAGTTGGTCCCTACTGATAGGGAGAGGATTAGGAGGTTCATGGATGGCCTCACTTACCAGCTCCGCCTTTACATGACTCGGGAGAGAGTGTCAAGGTGCTACCTTCGAGCAGGTTGTTGATATTGCTCGAGATATTGAGTCGCTTCGCCCCAGGAGCTGGTAGAGAGGGAGGCCAAGAGGCCTCGTGGATCGGGTGGTTCTAGTGGTTCTCCTTCCAGGGGGCAGATTCAGCATGGTAGAGGCCATTCGTTCAGGCCTCCTCGGTCAGGCCGCCCAGCTCATAGTGGTGCATCTTCGGGGCATGGTCTCCACAGTTCTCAGCCAGGCCATTCTTCATTCGGTGCCCTTCCATCCCAGATTGCAGCTCGAGCACCATCACTTCAGCGTTCCTCTATGCATGGTTCTCCTAGTGGCCATTCTGGTGCCAGTGGTTCTTTTCAGTCCCTGTCTCCAGCTCCAGGGAGTTGTTATAAGTGTGGAGAGTTCGAGCATATGAGGAGGCAGTGTCTTCATCTTCTTAGGGGCCCGTCTCAGCTGAGGAGCTTGTCTTCTACTTCAGCTCCAGTTATTTCACTACCCACCCAGGCAGCCAGGGGTGGTAGTCAGTCAGCTAGAGGCCGCCCTAGAGAGGGAGGTCGAGCAGGTGGAGGTCAGGCCCGTATGTATACGTTTCTAGCCAGGCCAGAAGCTATGACCTCCGATGCATTGATTGTAGGTATTGTCACAGTCTGTCGCCGAGATACTTTGGCTTTATACCCTGGTTCTACATATTCCTATATTTCATCATATTTTGCCCATTTTCTGGATATGCCCCACGAGTCTTTAGTTATATCTGTTCATGTGTCGACTCCGGTAGGCGATACTATTGTTGTGGACCGTATGTATCGATCGTGTGTGATATCTATTGGGGGTTTGGAGACCCGAGTGGACCTACTGTTACTCAGTATGGTCGATTTTGATGTGATATTGGGCATGGATTGGTTATCTCTGTGTCATGCTGTTCTTAATTATCACGCTAAGACCGTGACCTTAGCTAAGCCCGGATATCCGCGGGTTGAGTGGAGAGGTTCTTCTAATTATATGCCTAGCACGGTAATTTCATACCTGAAGGCTCAGCAAATGGTTGAGAAGGGGTGTTTATCGTATCTGGCTTTTTGTGAGGGATGTCAGTGGTAAGACTCCAACTATTGATTCGGTTCCTGTGGTCCGTGACTTTCCGGACGTGTTCTGCAGACCTGCCAAGCATGCCACCTGATAAGGACAATGACTTTGGTATTGACCCGGTGCTAGGCACTCAGCCTATTTCTATTCCACCTTATCGCATGGCACCAGCGGAGATAAAGTAATTAAAAGAGCAGCTTCAGGAACTCTTAGATAAGGGTTTCATTCAGCCTAGTGTGTCACCTTGGGGTGCACCGGTGTTGTTGGTGAAGAAGAAGGACGGTTCTATACGTATGTGTATTGATTATCGGTAGCTGAACAGGGTTACAATGAAGAACCGGTATCCCTTGCCTCGTATAGATTACTTGTTTGATTAGTTGCAGGGTGCCAGGGTATTTTCCAAGATTGACTTGCGTTCCGGCTAACGTTCACGACCCCAAATCACAACTGGCCGTGATGGCACCTATCGTGATACTAGGCTAGCCAATTTACTTAAAGTAATTGAAATGACCCGACCAGTCATTTTGAGCTCTAGCGCGTCTTTCAGTAGTTTGAGGTCATGAGCAGCTCCGTTTCAGGTGTTATGACTTGTAGGTGTGGTCGGAATTTAATTTCGGGAAGTTCGGAGTCAAATTGGAAGGAAAATTCTCATTTTAGAAGCCTTAAGTTGGAAAAATTGACCAAGATTGGAATTCTGATTAAATGACCTCCGAATCAGGATTTGAAGGTTCCTGCAGGTTCGTATGACGATTTCGGACTGGGGCGTATGTTCGGATCAGGGTTTGGATAACCCGGGAGCGTTTCAGTGTATATTGTGGAAGTCAACAATTTTGAAGAAATTTCCTAAGTTTGGCTTGAAGCGCATTTCAGTGTTATTGATGTCCGTTCAGGATTCCGAGCCTGGGAATAGCTTTGTATGGTAATTCTGGAATTGGGAGTGCGATCGGAAGTGAATTCGGATGTCCTTAGGTCATTTTGAAGTCATTTGGCTAAAGATAGAAATTTGAAGGTTTTTGAGAAATCCGACCGGAAGTGCGAATTTTGATATCGGGGTCAGAAAGCAATTCTGGAAGTTGAAGCAAGTCCGTAATGTCGAATATTCCTTGTGTGCAAAATTTGGGTTCAATCGGACGTGATTTGATAGGTTTCGGCATCGGGTCTAGAAGGTTGAAATTTCAAAGTTCATGAAGTTTGAATTTGGGTTCGATTCGTGGTTTCGGCGTTGTTTGGTGTTATTTGAGGCCTCGAGCAAGTCCGTGGCATGTTATGGGACTGGGTCATGTGATTGGACGGGGTCCCGGGGGCCTCAGGTATGTTTCGAGGCAAGTTCGGACCATTTCTTTTCTCTGTTTTGTTGCTGCTGTTTCTGGTGTACTTGGTGTGCTCCGCGATCGCGGTCCCTTTTGTGCGATCGTAGAGAAGGAAAATGGAGGTATGCTGGATTGGCTTGTGCGTTCGCTATGAAGGGAGTGTGAATGCGGTGGCTTGAGTTGTGATCTCTACGCGAACACGGGGTAAGATGTGTGAACGTGTAGAGGAAAGGGGAGTTGGGGCCTTGGTGCCATGTGGCATATGCGAACGCATAGGGAGGCCTGCGAACGTGGAGGGTCAGGGCAGCTGCCCTTCGTGAACGCACTCAGGGTGTCGCGAATGCAGAGAGGAAATTGGGGCCTGGGCAGATTAGTTTAAATACGAGATGTTGGCCATTTCCTTCATTTGTTTCATTGATGTGGGCGATTTTGAGGAGCTTCAAGAGGGGATTTTAATCAAGCATCAATAGGTAAGTGATTCCTTATCATTCCAAGTTAAATACAAGGTTTATGCACGGATTTGAACATGAAAAAAATGTGGAAAAAAATTGGGATTTTGAAGAAAACTTAGAAATTTGGTAATTTGGATTTCAGCCACGAATTGAGCATGAATATTTGAGTAAATATTATATTTGAACTACTAAAGCTATGGGTAGATTTTATCTTCGAGAAATTTCGAAATTTGGGCATGTGGGTCCGAGGGCATTTTGGTCAATTCCTTGAGCGGAGATAGGAGTTTATATAATTTGGATTATTGACAAATATTAGAGTATATTTTCATTGGTTTGCCGTTATTTTGTTAGTTTTGGGGCATTGTGCATCAATTGGAGTCGTCGGAAGGGCTTGGAAACTAGTTATGGAATTTAGGAGCGAGGTAAAAAATGGATTTCTGGAAAAGATTTAAATACTATTTTTGTGACCTTTAAAAGAGAAATTTGTCATTTACTTGAGTATTTGCTTTCCCCATGTAGTCGGGGTGGACTGTTTGATTGTGCATGACTGTGTGTGACCGCTTTACAATTTACATTCCGCGGGCAGAGTGTTATTTCCCCCACTCTCATAGGAGCGGGTCGTACGCCACGTCGAGATTGAAAGATGTAATTATGGTTCGGGTCATTCGACTCTCGGCAATGCACATATATGATTATTATGATGGCTCAGGCCGGTTGTCCTTATTCCGTATGCGCATGTTAAATTGTTAATGTTTTCATGGATTTTGAAGTGACAAGATATTTGGGGGGAAATGAAGTAGTAATTGTTTATTTACTTCCAGTATTTATTTGAATTACAGTTATCTTTAATGTTTACTATTTTTATCATCCTCGTATGCCTATTACTGATATCATATCTTGTTAAATTATTTTGTTGGACCTTAGTGAGTGTTAAGTCGACCTCTCGTCAATACCTCTTCGAGGTTAGGCGGGATATTTACTAAGTACACATTATTTTTGTACTCATGCTACACTTGCTGTGCATTTTGTTGCACAGGTACCTTCATAGAAATATGGCTGACTTGGAGACTTACACGAGCTGCATCACTCGGAGATGAACCTCAGTCGGCAGAGTCTTCCTCTATGTATTGTATTTTCATTTTTATTCCTTGTCCAATTTGTATTTCGGACAAGCTTACTAGAATTTGTAAAATTCATAGAAATTGCTCGTTTACTCATGTCACCAGGTTCTGGGATGTGTTTGGGATTTAATTTAATAAATTGAATGGTTTAACTATCGCAATTATTTAATAAATTTTTATTTTCTCATTGGGTTGTAATTGAAAGGTAACGATTTCGAAAATGTTAAAACAGGAATTTATTTCAGTTATTAAATGATTGACTTGCCTGACAGTGGTGTCTGGCGCAATCACGACCTTATGGATTTTGGATCGTGACAACGTGGTATCAGAGCACTAGGTTCCCTTAGGTTTCATGAGTCATGAGCAAGTCTAGTAGAGTCCTGTGGATCGGTACGGACACGTCCGTACTTATCTTCGAGAGGCTACAGGGCTGTTAGGAGTACTTCCCTTCTTGATTCCTCATCGTGCGATTTGATTCCCTTAAGGCTTGTGCCTATGTTTCTTCCTACTCAATATTATACCTCGCGAAGCGACTTCTATACAAGAATTTGAGGAATTGTAATGGTTCTACAGATATGGGCGTCATGTTTTCCGTACATAGTTGTTTGGGATGTTGTTGTCGCCCTGCAGAAGGATATCATGTTGTTCCATCTCTGTAGTTATTTTTCTGAGAGCCTTGAGGCTATGCTCAGGTAGTGATGATGTTTACGATTGGTTATCACGCGGTGTTGATGTGATGGTAAAATGCTTGCCCGTAGGTTGGGGTGATGAATGGCTTGAAGGGAGGTCTTCTCAGAGTGTGATTTCGAGATTTCACTATTTTTGTTCCAGTAGAGGAAAGGCATTTGGATTATAAATGGTCAGGTTTTGGATTGATAAAGTAGTAAGACTTGGTGTTTTCAAGTAAGGTGGAGTATTCACCAATGATGTGGTAAGTCTTCAGTGCCATGGTTTCTTCGGTTGCATGGGGTCAGAGCATTGTGAAGAAGTATTGAAGAAGCGGCTGTCAGAGACCGTGAGGTACGGTGGTTCAGTATTGGATGAGCATTTATAATGAAGGCAGCTCGAGAAAAATGATCTTCGGAGAGTTTGAAGTCGTGGTGATCTACTGGTTTAAGAGTTGCAGAGAATGATATTGAATTGAGGCAGCATACAATGAAGGAAGACATGTGAGAAGTGTCAGGCGGCGGCTAAATTTCTAAAAGGCCAGGCGTAAGGAAAGGAGGTCAGGTAGTGCTTAAAGGAATAGGTTCAACCAAAGTGGGAGAGCGGCAGCATAGTGGTGAATTATGGGGATATTGCAGCGCATTTAGTATATGTCCATGAAGAGCGGACGGACTAGTAAGGTTGGTGAATGAGAACAGGCTTAGGGTGGAGTATTGATGTCGTAGATATGGTGCAGCACAGTCGTTGGAAGGTGTCAGTTGGTGATTTACATAGGAGGCTTATCTCCTGTGAGTAGATTAGCGGTCGTGTGGTTGGCAAGTTTCTATGAGGGATTCTAGTGGCTATTCTTTAGGAGGAACAATGGGTGAATGATGCTACAGAATCTAAGTATCTAGGGAATGCTGACAAGAGAATTTGGAATAATTGGACGGATTGGTTGAGCAAGATCATGTTAACAAAGGGGAAAGGATCTCAGCGGGGTCTAGAATGGCGCAAGGAGTAGCTTCGGGCTAAGTGGGGGAGTCCCACCACCGGCAGTTGGGTTGTAGGATTGTGTTCTCATGGGGTTGCGGATTGTCAGCGTGTTAGAAAGTTATTATAGCTAAGGTAAAGGGGTAAAATGGTGATTGTGCGTGGGATATTATGAATGTGTGCAAAAGTTGTCCCTGATGTACCAGAAAGATTCAGAATTTGTGCTTAAGGCATAGGCGAGTTGTAAGGGTAGTGACTCAGTCACGTACTTCATTGAGAGGATGTTCATGTGCTAGAAGAGCCTTGGAGTTGATTTTGTTCGGGGCCAGTTAGAGTGGGTCATTCTCAGCAGCGGTCCTAGTGAATTCAAAAGTTAAGAATGGGTGTTTATGGGTTTCAGGCAACTGTATGATTAAGAATCGAGCTTTTTCAGTATCATTTCTAAGAAAGGGAAAATGGTTGGAGTGTTCTATGATATTTTTCAGCGTGCAGGATAGTGTTGGGGGAGTGAGAGAAGTAAACTCCAGGGTGTAGAAAGATTATCAGAAGGGTATGAGACGGTGTGTGGGATTAATATAGCATGCTCTCATGAGTCATGGCCACTCGGCATGAGTGAGGATTAAGTTTTTTATGAGTTGAATGGGGGTACTATTGTTTCTAAGGCGATTAAGGATGATTAAAAGGAGATAGATTGGTTAACAAGGTTGGAATCGCACATGCACGACAGTGATCAGTTTCGTCAGTATGATTAAATTATGCATGTGGTTTGGGCCGGTGTGTACGGGGCTTGTCGATCGTCGTAATAGATATCATGTGGGAGCATTCGAGTGCTATGGCCTGTCAGGTGTAGGCGGATTCCGGAAGGTTTATGGTGGTTCAGGCCACTACTTAAGGATTTGCATGTTGGGTGATTGTGAGAATTAACTTGAGTGTCGTTATTGTTCTCTTGAATTGAGGTAAGTAAGAGGTTTCTATATGATGAGGTGTTTCCCCTATTAGTGGTTCAGGAGTTATGATGGAATTGTTGCCCTATTTCATGTTGGCATGTTAGGTGCAGTAATCAGTGTGGAGCTGGAAGTAAGGACCAGGTTTGCGGTTTGGTGTTAACAAGGATGTCTTGAGCTCGGATGAGCAAGAAAAAGTGATTTGGAAGTTCAGAGTAAGCTAGGGTTATCTTCAGTGTCACCTGAGATCGATATTCGGTGAAGGAGGCCTTGTACCCTGGTCATGGGTTCTTGATGTGTTTTACAGCATTTGTGTAGTCGGTGGTATGGATGTGTAGACTTGTTACCTCGTGGAAGGTAGTGGGAGCGTGACCACGGGAAGATGGTATAAGTGTGACAGGTAGTCACCTGATTGGTTGAAGATTTAGACCAAGTATAAGGGGGTGCAATGTTGCTTAATTGAGAATTTATGCCTGGAAGGCGTTCGGTTCAGTTGGTTGTGGATTGTGGGTGTTCGTCCCGGCTATGATGGTTGTTCTTGTGTGTTATGATAGGAAGTGGGTTACTATGGACCCAGGTAAAGCTATCAGCCTAGTTCAGTGCAAGCAGAATCGACTTGGAGTGTGTGAATGGATTAAAACAAGATTATGGGCTTCATGTGAGCTAGATGTGTTCATTTCAGCATATCGCTTCTCAAGGAGGGGTGTTGGAATATCAAATATTGTTCCGTCTTCGTCAGATTCATGTGTTATTATGATTGTGCCGTATGAGTTGTGGAACGACTTGATAATTTCTTATGTGTTGAGATTCCGCGAAGTGATGAGGTTATGTGAGCAGGATGGCTCTTAAGATCCAGATTATATATCGCACCTCAGCGGTGCTTGAGTTTTGTAGCATATGGTTCTATCAGTCTCCCCAGAATAGTATTCTGCACTTAGCGTGATTGTGACCGGTATTCAGTAATTCGTAACAGTGAGCAATTCAGCTCTATATATATTTCCTTATGTGAATTTTATGATGGGATCGGGTGGCATGCCTCCACGGGTATGTTATTTGGATCGGATTGCATGCCGCAACGGTGTGATGTTGAGTAGTCTTTTCCTGAGTCATTTCTTTATGTATCATGTTCGAGTTATGGCCTATTGGCGTGTTGTGGTATCATGTGAGACTGTTGGTCATGTTTGGGGTGATTTTTTGTCTGAGCAGTTCATACTGGGTGAGACCATATTATTGGACCAGGGATCAGTACGATGAGATTTTGTGAAGTGTATTAATGGACAAATACTATTATTCGGTTCATAATGAGGTGATGATTCTAGTCGAGAGGATAGATTCGATGATTGGTTAACTCTACAATTGGTTAGAAATTTCTACACATCTCCTCCGTTGTGGTGGTATCGCCAGCATTATAGCAGGATGTATATATATATCATAAGGTGTATTGGGAGCATCAGATTCGTGGAATTTTGGCTATTAAGGTTCAGGGAGTGTCATTGTGGTTAGATGATGAATTATGCGGTGCATGGTGCTAATTAAGCAAAGTTATGTAGTCATGTTCTGGTATATCGTGTGGTAGTTGATACGGAGTTTATATATTGGAACTAGGCCTGGCAGAGAAATTTCAGGTGTTGGAACTGGATTCTACCCTATTATATGGATAAAAGAAGAAATCTTCAGATTTGATCAAGCTAATGTACTCAGCAGGGTTGTGGTAGCACGGGCAGATGTGCGAAGTGTTAAACAGTGAATTTAGATAACTCTAGAGCAGTTCTTGGCAAGTTTGAGGACGAACATCTGTTCAAGTGGGGGAAAATGTAACGACCCGACCGTTCTTTTTGAGCTCTAGCACGTTGTTCAGCGGTTTGAGTTCATGAGAAGCTCCGTTTCAGGTGTTATGACTTGTAGGTGTGGTCGGAATTTAATTTCGGGAAGTTCAGAGTCAAATTGGAAGGAAAATTCTCATTTTAGAAGCCTTAAGTTGGAAAAATTGACAAAGATTGGAATTCTGAGTAAATGACCTCTAAATCAGGATTTGAAGGTTCCTACAGATTCGTATGATGATTTCGGACTGGGGCATATGTCCGGATCGGGCTTTGGATAACCCAGGAGCATTTCGGTGTATATTGTGGAAGTCAGCAATTTTGAAGAAATTTCCTAAGTTTGACTTGAAGCGCATTTCAGTGATATTGATGTCTGTGTGGGATTCCGAGCCTGGGAATAGCTTCTTATGGTGATTCTGGAGTTGGGAGCGCGATCGGAAGTGGATTCGGACGTCCGTACGTCATTTTGAAGTCATTTGGCTAAAGATAGAAATTTGAAGGTTTTTGAGAAATCCGACCGGAAGTGGGAATTTTGATATCGGTGTCGGAATGCGATTCCGGAAGTTGGAGAAGGTCCGTAATTTCGAATATGCCTTGTGTGCAAAATTTGGGGTCAATCGTACGTGATTTGATAGGTTTCGGCATCGGATGTGGAAGGTTGAAATTTCAAAATTCATAAAGTTTGGATTTGGGTAGGATTCGTGGTTTCGGCATTGTTTGATGTGATTTTAGGCCTCGAGCAAGTCCGTGGGATGTTATGGGACTGAGTCGTGTGATTGGACAGGGGCCCAGGGGCCTCGGGTGTGTTTCGGGACAAGTTCGGACCATTTCTTTTCTCTATTTTGCTGCTGTTGTTTCTGGTGTATCTGGTGTGCTCCGTAATCGCGGTCCCTTGTGTGCGATCGCGGAGAAGGAAAATAGAGAGATACTGGATTGGCTTGTGCATTCGCGGTGAAGGGAGTGCGAACGCGGTGGCTTGGGTTGTGATCTCTACGCGAACACAAGGTAAGGTGTTTGAATGCGTAGAGGAAAGGGGAGCTGGGGGCCGTGTGGCCTATGCGAACGCACAGGGAGGCCTGCGAACGCGGTGGGTCAGGGCAGTTGCCCTTCTCGAATGCACTCAGGGTGTCGCGAATGCAGAGAAGAAATTGGAGCCTGGGCAGATTAATTTAAATGCGAGATGTTGGCCATTTCCTTCATTTGTTTCATGGATGTGGGCGATTTTGAGGAGCTTCAAGACGGGATTTTGATCAAGAATCAATAGGTAAGTTATTCCTTCTCATTCCAAGTTAAATACAAGGTTTATGCACGGAATTGAACATGAAAAAAATGTGGAAAAAAATTGGGATTTTGAAGAAAACCTAGAAATTTGGTAATTTGGATTTTCGCCATGAATTGAGCATGAATATTTGAGTAAATTGTATATTTGAACTAGTAAAGCTATGGGTAGAGTTTATCTTCGAAAAATTTTGAAATCCGGGCACGTGGGCCCGAGGAAATTTTGGTCAATTCCTTGAGCGGAGATAGGAGTTTATATAATTTGGATTATAAACAATTATAGAGTATATTTTCATTGGTTTGCCGTTATTTGGTTAGTTTTGCGGCGTTGTGCATCAATTGGAGTCGTCGGAAGGGCTTGGAAGCCGATTATGGAATGTCGGAGCGAGGTAAGTCTCCTTTCTAAATTGTTGAGGGGGAATTGTCCCCCTAGGTGAACTTATTAAATATGTCCTACTATTTGTGGGGGATACATACGTAAAAGTGACGAGGGTACGTGCGTAGCTACTATCATGTTTATGTCCGGGTAGTCTAGGACCCAAAAGCATGTTTTAATTTCCGTATTTGTAATCTTATTGATGAAAATAAAGTGTTTAAACCTTACTGAACTTGGTAAAAAATGGATTTCTAGAAAAGATTTAAATACTATTTTTGTGACCTTTAAAAGAGAAATTTGTCATTTACTTGAGTATTTGCTTTCCCGATGTAGTCGGGGTGGACTGTTTGATTATGCATGACTGTGTGTGACCGCTTTACAATTTACATTCCGCGGGCGGAGTGTTATTTCCCCCACTCTCATGGGAGCGGGCCATACGCCACGGCGAGATTGAAAGATGTAATTATGGTTCGGGTCGTTCGACCCTCGGCAGTGCACATATATGATTATTATGATGGCTCAGGCCGGTTGTCCTTATTCCGTATGAGCATGTTAAATTGTTAATGTTTTCATGGATTTTGAAGTGACAAGATATTTGGTGGAAAATGAAGTAGTAATTGTTTATTTACTTCCAGTTTATTTGAATTACAGTTATCTTTAATGTTTACTGTTTTTATCATCCTCGTATGCCTATTACTGATATCATATCTTGTTAAATTATTCTGTTGGACCTTAGTGAGTGTCAAGTCGACCTCTCGTCACTACCTCTTCGAGGTTAGGCGGGATATTTACTGAGTACACGTTGTTTTCGTACTCATGCTACACTTGCTATGCATTTTGTTGCACAAGTACCTTCATAGAAATATGGCTGACTTGGAGACTTAGACGAGCTGCATCACTCAGAGATGAACCGCAGTCGGCAGAGTCTTCCTCTATGTATTGTATTTTCATTTTTATTCCTTGTCCAATTTGTATTTCGGACAAGCTTTGTAGAATTTGTAAAATTCTTAGAAAATGCTCATGTACTCGTGTCACCGGGTTCTGGGATGTGTTTGGGAATTAATTTAATAAATTGAATGGTTTACCTGTCGTAATTATTTAATAAATTTTTATTCGCTCATTGGGTTGTAAGTGAAAGGTAACGATTTCGAAAATGTTAAAACTGGAATTTATTTCAGTTATTAAATGATTTGCTTGCTTGACAGTGGTTTTCGGCGCCATCACAACCTTATGGATTTTGGGTCGTGACAACATGGTATCAGAGCACTAGGTTCCTTTAGGTTTCACGAGTCATGAGCAAGTCTAGTAGAGTCCTGCGGATCGGTACGGAGACGTCTGTACTTATCTTCGAGAGGCTACAGGGCTGTTAGGAGTACTTCCCTTCTTGATTCCTCATCGTGAGATTTGATTCCCTTAAGTCTTGTGCCTATGTTTCTTCCTACTCAATCTTATACGTCGCGAAGCGACTTCTATAAATCGAGAATTTGAGGAATTGTAATTGTGCTACAGATATGGTGCGTGATGTTTTCTGTACATAGTTGATTGGGCTGTTGTTGCCTCCCTGCAAAAGGTCATGTTGTTCCAGCTCTATAGTTGTTTTTCTGAGAGCCTTGAGGCTATGCTCAAGTAGTGATGATGTTTATGGTTGGTTATCGTGCAGTGTTGATGTGATGGTAGAATTCTTGCTCGTAGGTTGGGGGTCATGAATGGCTTGAAGGGAGGTCTTCTCAGATTGTGATTTCCAGATTTCAGTGTTTTCGTTCCGTCAGAGGAAAGGCATTTGGATTATAAATGGTCAGGTTTTGGATTGATAAAGTAGTAAGACTTGGTGTTTTCCAGTAAGGTGGAGTATTCACCTGTAATGTGTTAAGTCGTCAGTACCATGGTTTCTTCGGTTGCATGGGGTCATAGCATTGTGGAGAAGTATTGAAGAAGCGGCTGTCAGAGACCGTGAGGTACGGTGGTTCAGTACTGGATGAGTATTGATAATGAAGGCAGCTCGAGAAAAATGATCTTCGGTGAGTTTGAAGTCGTGGTGATCTACTATTTTAAGAGCTGCAGAGAATGATATTGAATTGAGGCAACATACGATGAAGGAAGACATGTGAGAAGTGTCAGGCGGCTACTAAATTTCTAAAAGGCTAGGCGTAAGGAAAGGAGGTCAGGTAGTGCTTAAAGGAATGGGTTCAACCAAAGTGGGAGAGCGGCAGCATAGTGGTGAATTAGGGTATATTGCAGCGCATTTAGTAGATGTCTATGAAGAGCGGACGGACTGGTAAGGTTGGTGAATGAGAACAGGCTTAGGGTGGAGTATTGATGTCGTAGAGATGGTGCAGCACATCGTCATTGGAAGGTGTCAGTTGGTGATTTACATAGGTGGGTTATCTCCTGTGAGTAGGTTAGCGGTTGTTTGGTTGGCAAGTTTCTGTGAAGGATTCTAGTGGCTATTCGGCAGGAGGCAGAATGGGCGAATGATGCTACAGAATCTGAGTATCTAGGGAATGATGACAGGAGAATTTGGATGAATTGGACGGATTAGTTGAGCAAGATCATGTTAACAAAGGGGAAAGGATCTCAGCAGGATCTATAGTGGCGCAAGGAGTAGCTTCGGGCTAAGTAGGGGAGTCCCACCACCTGTAGTTGGGTTGTAGGATATGTTCCCATGGGGTTGCGGATTGTCAGCGTGTTGGCAAGTTATTACAGCTAAGGGAAAGGATTGAAATGGTGATTGTGCGTGGGATTTGATGAATGTGTGCAAAAGTTGTCCCTGTTGGACCAGGGTTAGGCTTTGAATGATTCAGAATTTATGCTTAAGGCATAGGCGAGTTGTAAGGGTAGTGACTCAGTCACGTACTTCATTGAGAGGATGTTCATGTGCTAGAAGAGCCTTGGAGTTGATTGTGTTCGGGGCCAATTAGAGTGGGTGACTCTCAGCAGCGGTCCTAGTGAATGCAAAAGTTAAGAATGCGGCGTTTAAGGGTTTCAAGCAGCAGTATGATTAAGAATCGAACTTTTGCAGTATTATTTCTAAGAAAGGGAAAATGGTTGGAGTGTTCTATGATTTTTTTCAGCGTGCAGGATAGTGTTGGGGAAGTAAGAGAAGTAAACTCCGGGGTGTACAAAGATTATCAGAAGGGTATGAGACGGCGTGTGGGATTGATATAGCATGCTCTCGTGAGTCAAGGCCACTCGGGATGAGTGAGGATTGAGTTTGTTATGAGTTTAATGGGGTTACTATTGTTTCTGAGGCGATTAAGGATGATTAAAAGGAGATAGATTGTTTAGCCATGGTTGGAATGGCACATGCACGACAGTGATTAGTTTCGTCAGTGTGATTAAATTATGCATGTGGTTTGGGTCGGTGTGTACGGGGCTTGTCGATCGTCGTAATAGATATCATGTGGGAGCATTCGAGTGCTATGGCCTGTCAGGTGTAGGCGGATCTCGGAAGGTTTATGGTGGTTCAGGCCACTACTTAAGGATTTGCATGTTGGGTGATTGTGAGAATTCACTTGAGTGTCGTTATTGTTATCTTGAATTGAGGTAAGTAAGAGGTTTCTATATGATGAGGTGTTTCCCCAATTAGTGGTTCAGGAGTTATGATGGAATTGTTGCCCTACTTCATGTTGTCAAGTTAGGTGCAGTAATCAGTCTGGAGCTGAAAGTAAGGACCAGGGTTGCGGTTTGGTGTTGACAAGGATGTCTTGAGCTCGGATGAGCAAGAAAAAGTGATTTGGAAGTTCAGAGTAAGCTAGTGTTATCTTCAGTGTCACCTGAGATCAATATTCGGTAAAAGAGGCCTTGTACCCTGGTCATGGGTTCTTGATGTGTTTCGCAACATTTGTGTGGTCGGTGGTATGGATGTGCAGACTTGTTACCTCGTTGATGGTTGTGGGAGCGTGACCACGGGAAAATGGTATAAGTGTGACAGGTAGCCACCTGATTGATTGAAGATTTAGAGCAAGTATAAGGGGGTGCAATATTGCTTAATTGAGAATTTATGCCTGGAAGGCGTTCGGTTCAGTTGGTTGTGGATTGTGGGTGTTCGTCTCGGCTATGATGGTTGTTCTTGCGTGTATGTATACATATATATATATATATATATATATATATGTATATATTGTTGCGGCGCACAACCCGATCCATATATAATGTATATTTTTGCAGCGTGTAGCCTGATCCATATAACATATGTTGCGGCGTGCAGCCCGATCCATATAACATACGTTGTGTCGTGCAGCCCGATCCATATAATAGTCGACTGCACTCACTAGTGGTGTACAGACTCCTAGAGGGCTCCTTCAGCCCAAGCGCTATATTGTTGCGGCGTGCAGCCCGATCCAATATATATATTATTGCGCGTGCAGCCCGATCTATATATAACATATATTGCTGCAGCGTGCAGCCCGACCCATACATAATATATAATCTATATTCTTGCGGCATGCAGCCCGATCCATAGGTAATATATAACATATCTATTGTTGCGGCGTGCAGCCCGATCCATAACTATCCTCTCATACTCGGCTCTCGGCCTCATTACATATATATTGTTGCGGCGTGCAGCCCGATCCATAACTATCCTCACATACTCGGCTCTCGGCCTCATTTAGTCATCCTCACAAGCCACTTGGGCAATTCATCTCAACTCACGGGACTCATCCAAAAATACTTCTCAGAGTTTCAAAACAGTGTGATACAGTGAAAATAACAACAGGTGGTAAACATGACTGAGTTCACAGATGTTCTATCAGGATAGTGTGAGAATAGTGTAAAAACACCCCTGAGGGTCTAAACAGGTCGGCACGAGGCCCCAAACATGGAAAATACCCCTGAGGGTCTAAACAAGTCGGAACGAGGCCCCAAACATGGCTCGCATCCCATAAACAAGTATAAATTTCAAAATACAGGATGTCGTAAGGTTTCAAATCGAATATGCAGCTTAATAATCGCTACGGGATGGACCAAGTTTCAATCCCTATCGGTGCACACACACACGCTCGTCACCTAGCATGTGCGTCACCTCATTTACCAGAACAATATCAAATACCGAGGTTTCATACCCTTATGTTTAGACTCGTTACTTACCTCAAAACAGCCCAAAAGCTACTCCGCGATGCTCTTGCCCCTCGAATCGTCTCCTGAAAGCTCCGAGTCTATCACAAATCAGATTAATAACATCAAAATATGCTTGGGAGACGAACCCCAATCGAAAACTATCAAAATTAAGCACAATTCCCGAAATTTGTCAATCCGGCCCCCGGGCCCACGTCTTGAAATTCTATAAAAATTACATCACAAGAATCCTTATCCTCCCACGAGTCCGTACATACCAAGAACATCAAAATCATACCACAATTTCCCACTCAAATCACCAAAAGAAATTTCCAAATTTTTCCTCCCATTTTTCCAAAATTTTTCTACTTTAATTCCTCAAATTCCAAGCCTTATCCGTCACAAATTAACATAGAACCGAGTTTTTTATCCGGGAAACTTACCTCCACTGAAGACTCTCGAATTCCTCCTTTAGTTTGCTCTCAAACTTGCTCAACCCGCATGCAAAAATGAAAGAAATGCCCAAAGATTTGCGGAGGCACATATTTATACTTTCTGTCCAGTTAATCTGCACCTGCGGTCCAAGGTGCGCACCTGCGAAAATCCACTAAAAGACCAATTCTCGCACCTGCGGTGCCTTACCTGCATTTGCGGCTTCGCAGGTGCGGCCCATGCCTCGCACCTGCGGCTTCCCATCCGCAGGTGCGGCCACAACAACAAAATGACACCAGCAGCAATTTTTGCTGCAATTCCTAAGTCCAAACCTCCGTTAACCATCCGAAATCAATCCCGAGCCCCTCGGGGCCCCAACCAAACATACCAACACATCCCAAAACCTCATTAGAACTTAGTCCAACCTTAGAAACACCAAACACAACGCAAAAACACTAAAATCACATCAAATTCAAGCCTAGGAACTTTGAAACTTCTAAATTTCGCCAATGATGCCGGAACCAACCAAAACACATCCGATTGACCTGAAAATTTGCACACATATCCAAAATGACATTACGAACCTTCTCCAATTGTCGAAATTCCATTCCGATCCCGATAGCCTAATTTCCACTACCGGCCGGAAATTGCCAAAAACTAACTTTCGCCAATTCAAGCCTAATTCTACACCGGACATCACACCATATTCCGAACACACTCCTAAGTCCCAAATCACTTAACGAAGCTATCCGAACCATGAAATCTACATTCCGAGATTGTTTACTAATAAGTCAACTTCCGGTTGACTTTTCCAACTTTTAAACCAAGATAAGATACTAAGTGTCTCATTTCTCTCCAAAAATTGTTCCGAAACCGAGCCAACCAAACTAACACAACGTAATGAAGCTCAACCACATATAATGAAGCAGAAACGGGGGAAACGGGGCTAAACTCTTGGAAGGACCGGTCGGGTCGTTACATCCTCCCCATATAGGTCCAATAGCACAATACAGTTGAAATTTCGAAATCCAGCCTGACCCATGAACCTTAGAACCAAATTTCCACTTCTGAAGTAATATACAAGATCAAAATTCCACAACTATAAACTGAATAGGTCTGAACATGCTGGATCAAGCCATATACGAACCCCAGATGAAATCACATAATACACTGCATGACTCAAACACTCATAGCGATAACTCTTAGCCACAATAACTGCTCAGAACAACTCAATGTCGATACATAACCTCTTATCAAGAAATGTCTCGCTCTAACACTCTCATATACTGTCGATGATGAAAGAAACACGTAGAAACTAACAACCATTCGTCCGATCAGTCAGACATGAAGCTGCCCTTTCCCAAACAGGAAATATAGCATATTTCTAAGCCGACTCCCGATATTTATCCTTCCAACTATGTTGTAGACAATTTTTACATTATTCATTCTAGGTCCAATGACCTCTTCTCATCCAACACGACCACTCTAATGACATGACACGTCGATAAAATTTGAAGCCATAACTTGTGCAACTCGTGCACTCAATAGCAACATCCCGATGTAATAAAATTATATGAAAGACTCACACGGGAGGGTTATCCTACCAGTAACAATTACCATCACAACATCATGCTAAAAGACTCGCACACATCGTAAAAATCAAAACACACGAATCCAATACCAAAGGTCATACCCCTACATAATCTCCACATAAAATATTACAAGCCAACTGGCTCAAAATCAATAACCATTCGGAATTCGAGATCCAATACTCAAAGTGCATTGCCATAACCACGGGGAAATCGGATGATACCATGCCACACGAATCAGAAAGAACATAACCAATATGTCTCAATACCGCAATACCCAATTACTTACCTTACTCAAACCTAGCTATAAAGCCCAATTAGAACCGCACCATATGTACATATAACCAATAATCACCACTCCTCACAACAATGAAGGGTAACTCATACATCACTACAAAACATGAATAAACTCAATCACAATCAAATGGTACATTCCTCAATAATAGAAATTCAGAGTCAGCAATTTCGACCCGGTGATGAACACACACTCATACGGGCCTACCAATAACCCTGGATCAACTTTGGTCACCCACAAAAGATAGATAACTTATCAAAAAGTTCACAATGACTGTATCATGGTACATACTAACATCTGACTAGCTTTGCTCGCATCTTCACAGTTCACTACCACAAAATAACCTGTTTATGAGAACTCTCAGTCTCGAAGTCTATGAAGCGCATGAATTACTATATCTGATCTCAATTCCACCGCTCGAATACATAGCATAAGCGTAATACTCAATCGTTCAATAGAACCCATTTACCCAATAGAGTGCATTACGACCTGTATCGAAGAATTTCCATTACTCGAGTCATTCCCAGACTCTGCCTATGCTCGTCATAACTGATCCACCAATATACCTCGAACTGAAACCAATACAGCACATAATCGTGAAATCAACTTATCATTAATAGACTCCCCCACTTGGCTCAAAGCCAATGATCAAGACAAAAAATAACTCACAATGCCCATAATAACCAACCCGTCTAACAGCTCAAGTCATCTGCAAATCTTGCATTCACCATTGTAATGGTCATGCCAACTTCCACAAGCGATCTAAACTCAATTACAACATATATCATTTACTTGTAGAAGAAAACTTACTACCGAACAACATAAGGATCATACACCCCAGGACAACCCGCAGGAGATACCCCTGCCGGCTTAGCCTCAAACTGATATCTCTCTCTACACTTCCGAAGATCATAACTATCATGAAATCACTACACCCTTCTGTATCTAAACACAAACAACGCCTACCCTTGAGGCATCACAATATTCGGTATAAGAACCTGAAGTTGATGGCATAACTAACACTTCGAAAAAAATTTGCATACAATCTCTTCTCCCTCAAGGTCTGAAACACAACTCTCAAATGCTGCTCATGATCCTCCCGAGATTGGGAATACACCAAGATATCGTCAATAAACACGATGAAGAAAGAATCCAGATAAGGCCAGAATACACTGTGCATCAAGTGCATAAAGGCTGTTGGGGCATTGGTCAGCCCGAATGACATAACCAGAAACTCATAATGACCATATCTAGTCCTGAAAGAAGTCTTCGGAATGTATGGCCCCTGAATCTTCAACTGATGAAAGCCAGAATTCAAGTCAATCTTGGAAAATACCCTGGCACCCTACAACTGATCAAAAAAGTAATCTATACGAGGCAAGGGATACCGATTCTTCACAGTAATCCCGTTCAGCTGTCGATAATCAATACACATGCGCATAGAACCATCCTTCTTCTTCACAACCAACACCGGTGGACCCCAAGGTGACATACTAGGCCGACTGAACCCCTTATCTAGGAGTTCCTGAAGCTGCTCCTTTAATTCCTTTAGCTCTACTTGTGCCATACGATAAGGTGTAATAGAAATAGGTTGAGTGCCTGGCACCAGGTCAATACCAAAGTCAATATCCCTGTCAGGTGGCATGCCTAGCAGGTCTGCAGGAAACATGTCTGAAAAGTCACGGACCATAGGAACCGAATCAATAGTGGGAGTCCCACCACTGACATCCCTCACAACAGACAGATACGATAAATACCCTTTCTCAACCATACGCTGAGCCTTCCGGTAGGAAATCACCCTGTTAGGCACATAATCAGAAGAACCTCTCCACTCAACCCTCGGACATCCTGGCATAGCTAAGGTCACCGTCTTAGCATAACAATCAAGAACAGCATGACACGATGGTAACCAGTCCACGCCCAATGTCACATCAAAATCGACCATGCTGAGTAGCAGTAGGTCAACTCGAGTCTCTAGACCCCCAATAGATATCACACACGACCGATACACACGGTCCATAACAATAATATCGCCCACCGTAGTTCACACACGATTAGATGTAACTGAAGACTCACGGGGAATATCCAGAAAATGGGCAAAATATGATGAAAAAAAGGAATATGCTGCCCCTGGCTACGCGTATACGCCAGGATGCCATCAATGAATACAATAACAAATGAGTGCTAATACGGCTGGAATACACCGTTAATCAAATTCACGAACTTTACTGGGGAAATTATTAGCCCAAAAGACATCACCAGGAACTCATAACTCAAAAAAAAGATCTGCTTCGCTCCACAACTAAACAATATGAGAGGTCTTCCAATACACTCACAACTCGAAGCCATATACCAAATTGAGACATAAATCAAACACTCAATAGTTCTTTCCACATTCCCAGACAATCCTTTTGGCATAAATCACAGTCTGGACACATCTAACCATCAAATCACACTCACCACATAGGCATGCAGCCACAAAGCCCCATCAAGAAGGACATCAACGGACATATAAGTCCCCAAATACATGTGCTCACACAACAAAGTCTCAGCACTCAAGCCACAGAATGAATCCGACCTTAAGTCCTCCAGACTGGCCCATTACCAACATGCCAAAATCACATCTCATCTATGGAAGTCACAAGCCATCGATGCACGGCTAATACCAAACGCTCTCGGGCGCGTTCAAATACATAGAAGGGATTCAAGAGTTACGCTCTTGGCTGAATAAAATGTATTTGCACGACATAAATTTAAGAATGTGATATTTTCCTAAGGGTTCTGCAGCCTCTCGAAGATAAGTACAGATGTCTTCGTAACGATCCGCAAGACTCTACTAAACATGTTCATGACCGTTGAGTCCTATGTAACCTAGCGCTCTAATACCAACTTGTCACGACCCCAAATCACAACCGACCATGATGGCGCCTATCCTGATACTAGGCTAGCCAATTTACTGAAAAATAATGAAATGATTTTCCATGTAATACATCAAATATATGAATTTTCATTACAATTCTGTTTCTTAAGCATTTCAAAAACAATAAAAATGATTTGAACATCTAAGCACAGTCCCAACATCCGGAGTCAACCGTCATGAGCATCTAAGAGGTGATACAGTCTAATACAAATCCTTACTACAACAAGTCTGGGAATGTAAAGTAAGATGAAAGAGTAGGAAGGAGAAAGAGTAGGTTTTGGACACCGATCAGCTACCTCGCAATCTCCGAACAATGCTCCAAATAGGGTAGCTCAGCTATCACTCTACCACGGTACCTGAATCTGCACAGAAGGTGTAGGGAGTAACGTGAGTACGCCAACTCAGTAAGTAACCAAAGTATCTAAAAACATGAGTGCAGTGATGAGCATTTAAACTTTATAGTTTCATAAAAATAAGTACCAGTAAAGGTAATAGATCAAGTCAAGAGTCCACATTTACCAAAGATTTTACAAAACTCCAGTTTGCCCTTTTTATACTTGTATGAAACATTAGTCAACATTTATCAAGAGGCTCAGTGTAAAGAATAGTGAAAACAGTAGTTTCATAAAAATATCCGCCACTCGGGCACAGTGTCACTCACAATAAAGCTCCTCGGGCAAGCCTCTTAGTCACTCGTGACTCTACCCTCATAATTCAATGCTCACACTCAACACTCTCATTCATCAGGTACCATTTAACAACTGATGCGGCATGCAGCCCGATCCAATACGTATATACATATGNTATATATATATATATATATATATATATATATATATATATATATATATATATAGTGCAGCCCGATCCATATAACATACGCTACAGCGTGCAGCCTGATCCATATAACATACGTTGTGGCGTGCAGCCCAATCCATATAATAGTCGACCGCGCTCACTGGGGGTGTACAGACTCCTGGAGGGGCTCCTTCAGCCCAAGCGCTATATTGCTGCGGCGTGCAGCTCGATCCATATATAACATATATTGTTGCAGCGTGTAGCCCGGCCCATACATAATATATAATCTATATTGTTGCGGCATGCAGCCCGATCCATACGTAATATATAACATATCTATTGTTGCGGCGTGCAGCCCGATCCATAACTATCCTCTCATACTCGGCTCTCGACGTCATTACATATATATTATTGCGGCGTGCAGCCCGACCCATAACTATCCTCACATACTCGGCTCTCGGCCTCATTCAGTCCTCCTCACAAGCCACTCGGGAAATTCATCTCAACTCACGGGACTCATCCCAAAATACTTTTCAGTGTTTCAAAATAGTGTGATACAATGAAAATAACAACAGGTGGTAAACATGACTGAGTTCACAGATGTTCTATCAGGATAGTGTAAGAATAGTGTAAAAATACCCCTGAGGGTCTAAACTGGTCGGCACCTTGCCCCAAACATGGAAAATACCTCTGAGAGTCTAAACAGGTCAGCACGAGGCCCCAAACATGGCTCGCGGCCCATAAACAAGTACAAATTTCCAAAATACAGGATGTCATAAGGTTTGAAATCGAGTACGCGACTTAATAGTCGCTACGGGACGGACCAAGTCTCAATCCCTATCGGTGCACGCCCACACGCTCGTCACCTAGCATGTACGTCACCTCATTTACAAGAACAATATCAAATACCGGTGTTTCATACCCTCATGTTTAGAGTTAATATTGTTACTTACCTCAAAACAGCCCAAAAGCTACTCCGCGATGCTCTTGCCCCTCAATCAGCTCCCGAAAGCTCCGAGTCTATTACAAATCAGATCAATAACATCAAAATATGCTTGGGAGACGAACCCTAATCGAAAACTATCAAAATTAGGCATAATTCCCGAAATTTGTCAAATTCGGCCCCTGGAACCACGTGTCGGAATCCAATAAAAATTACATCACAAGAATCATTATCCTCCCACAAGTCCGTACATACCAAGAACATCAAAATCGGACCACAATTGCCCACTCAAATCACCAAAAGAAATTTTCAAATTTTTCCTCTCATTTTTCCCAAACTTTTATACTTTAATTCCTCAAAACCTAAGCCTAATCCGTCACAAAATAACATAGAAACGATTTTTTAATCCGGGAAACTTACCTCCATTGAATACTCTCGAATTCCTCCTTCAATTTGCTCTCAAACTAGCTCAACCCGCATGCAAAAATGGAAGAAATGCCCAAAATTTCGTGAAGGTACCTATTTATACTTTATGTCCAGTTAATCCGCACATGCGGACCCGCACCCGCGGTCCAAGGTGCGCACCTGCGAAAATCTACTAAAAGACCAATTCTCGCACCTGCGGTGCCTCACCCGCACTTGTGGCTTCGCAGGTGCGGCCCATGCCCCGCACCTGCGGCCTCCTCCAGCCTGGCCTTTTCTTGCACCTGCGAAATGACCTTCGCACCTGCGGCTCCCAATCCGCAGGTGCGGCCACACCAGCAAAATGACACCAGCATCAATTTTTGCTGCAATTCCTAAGTCCAAACCTCCGCTAACCATCCGAAATCAATCCCGAACCCCTCGGGACCCCAACCAAACATACCAACACATCCCATAACCTCATTCGATCTTAGTCCAGCCTTCGAAACACCAAAAACAATGCAAAAACACTAAAATCACATCAGATTCAAGCCTATGATCTTTGAAAGTTCTAAATTTCGCCAATGATGCCGGAACCAACCAAAACACATCCGATTGACCTGAAAATTTTCACACATATCCAAAATGACATTACGAACCTGCTCCAACTGTCGAAATTTCATTCTGACCCCTAGCCTAATTTCCACTGCCGACCGAAAATCGCCAAAAACTAACTTTCGCCAGTTCAAGCCTAATTCTACACCGGACATCAAAACCACATTCTGAACCCGCTCCTAAGTCCCAAATCACTTAACGAAGCTATCCGAACCATAAAATCTATATTCCGAAGTCATTTACCAATAATTCAACTTCCGGTTGACTTTTCCAACTATTGAACCAAGATAAGAGACTAAGTGTCTCATTTCTCTCCAAAAATTGCTTCGAACCCGAGCCAACCAAACTAACACAACGTAATGAATCTGAACCACATATAATGAAGCAGAAACAGGGGAAACGGGGCTAAACTCTCGGAAGGACCAGTCAGGTCGTTACATTCCCCCCCTCCCCCACTTAAACATATGTTCGTCCTCGAACGTAGCCTACCATGCACATATTCGCCAACACCATTGAAATACTACGTAGCCTACCATGCACATATTCGGGGGTGATCTCATGTCACCTTATCTCATATAGGTCCAATAGCACAACATAGTTGAAATTTCAAAATCCAACCTGACCCATGAACCTTAGAACCAAATTTCCACTTTTGAAGTAATATACAAGATCAAAATTCCACAACTATAAACTGAATAGGTCTGAACATGCTGGATCAAGCCAGGGGATGTAGTACCCTGTGTTGGCAATAACATCAGGCTTGTGGCACTCTGAGATGCTACTAGGGAATGTCGTACCCTATGTTAACAATAAAATGAGGCTCGTAGTGCTTTCAAATGCTACTAGGGAATGTCGTATCCTATGTTGGCAGAAAGTAATACAGCCAGGGGATGTAGTACCCTTTGTTGGCAAAAAGATGAGGATTCTGGCTCTCTGAGATGCTATTAGAGAATGTCGTACGCTATGCTGGCAATAAAATGAGGCTCGTGGCATTATGAGATGCTACTAGGGAATGTCATACCCTATGCTGGCAATAAAATGAGGCTTGTGGCTCATTGAGATGCTTCTAGGGAATAACGTACCCTATGTTAGCAATGAGAAATACAACCAGGGGATGTAGTACTCTGAGGTGAAGATAGGTTATTCCCTATAATGAAACTAAAATAACATGATTACATGTATAGTGGAAGGAAATCAAGAATTTGAGAACTTCACTTGGTGGTGTTCATCTTTCCACGAACTGCTACCTAGAATTTTTATGTTCCTGTTCTGAACAAAGAAAGATCCGTTAGTTTTAAAATGGTGGTTGGTTCGTGGCCTTGATCTCTTGGGCGTATTAGCCAAGTGTCCATTACACTTGTTAGAAAAACTGACTTTGTCGATGGTCGTACAAATTGCCGTGAGATTCGTCTTTACTTTCTGAAGATCTTCTTTCTCAACATCAATGCTGGGCTATTTTGCACCTATCACCATGTGTGTTTATGGTGCAAACAACCTTGCTCCCAAAGCCTGGAACACATCGTAAAAATCAAAACACACGAATCCAATACCAAAGGTCATACCCCTACATAATTTCCGCTACACTGCGCGATCTCATCCTACCGCTAGTCCACATGAAATACTACAAGCCACCTGGCTCAAAATCAATAACCATTCAAAATTCGACATCCAGTACTCAAAGTGCATTGCCATAACCACGTTGAAATCAGACGATACCATGCCACAAGAATCAGAAAGAACATAACCAATACGTCTCAATACCGCAATACCCAATTACTTACCTTACTCAAACCTAGCTATAAAGCCCAATTAGAACCGCACCATATGTGCATATAACCAATAATCAACACTCCCCACAACATCGAAGGGTAACTCATAGATCACTCCAGAACATGAATAAACTCAATCACAATCAAATGGTACATTCCTCAACAATAGAAATTCGGAGTCAGCAATTTCGACCCAGTACAGAACACACACTCATTCGGGCCTACCAATAACCCTGGATCAACTTTGATCACCAACAAAAGATAGATAACTTACCAAAAAGTTCACAATGACTGTATCATGGTACATACTAACATCCGACTAGCTTTGCTCGCATCTTCACAGTTCACTACCACAAAACCTGTTTATGAGAACTCTCAGTCTCGAAGTCCATGAAGCGCACGAATTACTATATCTGATCTCAATTGCACCGCTCGAATACATAGCACAACCCTAATACTCAATCGTTCAATAGAACCCATTTACCCAATAGAGTACATTACGACCTATATCAAAGAATTTCCATTACTCGAGTCATTCCAATACTCCACCTATGCACATCATAACTGATCCACCAATATACCTCGAACTGAAAACAATATAGCACATAATCGTGAAATCAACTTATCACTAATAGAATCCCCCACTTGGCTCAAAGCCAACGATAGAGACAAAAAATAACTCACAATGCCCGTAATAACACAACCCGTCTAACAGCTCAAGTCATCTGCACATATCGCGTTCACCATTGTAATGGTCATGCCAACTTCCACAAGCGATCTAAACTCAATTACAACATATATCATTTACTGGTAGAAGAAAACTTACTACCGAACAACATAAGGATCACACACCCCAGGACAACCCGCAGGAGATATCCCTGCCGGCTTAGCCTCAAACTGATATCTCTCTCTACACTTCCGAAGATCATAACTATCATGCAATCACTACACCCTTCTGCATCTAAACACAAACAACGCCTACCCTTGAGGCATCACAATATGCGTTATAAGAACCTGAAGCTGATGGCAGAACTAACACTTCAAAAAAAATTTGCATACAATCTTTTCTCCCTCAAGGTCTGAAGCAAAACTCTCAAATGCTGCTCATGATCCTCCCGAGATTGGGAATACACAAAGATATCATCAATAAACACGATGATGAAAGAATCCAGATAAGGTCGGAATACACTGTGCATCAAGTGCATAAAGGTTGTTGGGGTATTGGACAGCCCGAATAACATAACCAGAAACTCATAAGGACCATATCTAGTCTTGAAAGAAGACTTCAGAATGTCTGGCCCCCGAATCTTCAACTGATGAAAGCCGGAATGCAAGTCAATCTTGGAAAATACCCTCGCACCCTGCAACTGATCAAACAAGTCATCTATACGAGGAAAGGGATACCGATTCTTCACAGTAATCTCGTTCAGCTGTCGATAATCAACACACATGCGCATAGAACATATATATATATATATATATATATATATATATATATATATAATGCAGCCCGATCCATATAACATACGCTGCAGCGTGCAGCCCGATCCATATACCATATGTTGCGGCGTGCAGCCCGATCCATATAATAGTCGACCGCGCTCACTGAGGGTGTACAGACTCCTGGAGGGGCTCCTTCAGCCCAAGCGCTATATTGCTGCGGCGTACAGCCCGATCCATAAATAACATATATTGTTGCGGCGTGTAGCCCGGCCCATACATAACATATAATCTATATTGTTGCGGCGTGCAGCCCGATCCATACGTAATATATAACGTATCTATTGATGCGACGTGCAGCCCGATCCATAACTATCCTCTCATACTCGGCTCTCGGCCTCATTACATATATATTGTTGCGGCGTGCAGCCTGATCCATAACTATCCTCACATACTCGGCTCTTGGCCTCATTCAGTCATCCTCACAAGCCACTCGGGAAATTCATCTCAACTCACGGGACTCATCCCAAAATACTTCTCAGAGTTTCAAAATAGTGTGATACAGTGAAAATAACAACAGGTGGTAAACATGACTGAGTTCACAGATGTTCTATCAGTATAGTGTGAGAATAGTGTAAAAATACCCCTGAGGGTCTAAACATGTCGGCATGAGGCCCCAAACATGGAAAATACCCCTGACGGTCTAAACAGGTCGGCACGAGGCCCCAAACATGGCTCACATCCCATAAACAAGTATAAATTTCTATAATACAGGATGTCGTAAGGTTTCAAATCGAATACGCGGCTTAATAGTCGCTACGGGATGGACCAAGTCTCAATCCCTATCGGTGCACGCCCACACGCTCATCACCTAGCATGTACGTCACCTCATTTACCAGAACAATATCAAATACCGGGGTTCATACCCTCATGTTTAGAGTTACAATCGTTACTAAAAGCTACTCCACGATGCTCTTGCCCCTCGAATCAGCTCCCGAAAGCTCCGAGTCTATCACAAATCAGATCAATAACATCAAAATATGCTTGGGAGACGAACCTTAATCGAAAACTATCAAAATTAGGAACAATTCCCGAAATTTTTCAAATCCGTCCCCCGGGTCCACGTCCCGGAATTCGATAAAAATTACATCACAAGAATCATTATCCTCCCACGAGTCCGTACATACTAAGAACATCAAAATTGGACCACAATTGTCCACTCAAATCAGCAAAAGAAATTTCAAAATTTTTCCTCCCATTTTTCCCAAACTTTTATGCTTTAACTCCTCAAATTCCAAGCCTAAGACCGTCACAAAATAACATAGAAACGAGTTTTTAATCCGGGAAACTTACCTCCACCGAATACTCTCGAATTCCTCCTTCAATTTGCTCTCAAACAAGCTCAAACCGCATGCAAAAATGGAAGAAATGCCCAAATTTCACGGAGGCACATATTTATAATTTCTGTCCAGTTAATCCGCACCTGCGGTCCAAGGTGCGCACCTGCAAAAATCCACTAAAAGACCAATCCTCGCACTTGCGGCTTCGCAGGTGCGGCCCATGCATCGCACATAAGGACTCCTCCATCCTGGCCTCTTCTCGCACCTACACAATGACCTTCGCACCTGCGGCTCCCCATCCGCAGGTGCGGCCACACCAGCAAAATGACACCAGCAGTAATTTTTGCTGCAATTCTAAAGTCCAAACCTCCGCTAACCATCCAAAATCAATCCCTAGCCCCTCGGAGCCCTAACCAAACATACCAACACATCACATAACCTCATTCGAACTTAGTCCAGCCTTCGAAACACCAAAAACACAAAAATCACATCAAATTCAAGCCTATGAACTTTGAAACTTCTAAATTTCGCCAATGATGTCGGAACCAACCAAAACACATCTGATTGACCTGAAAATTCGCACACATATCCAAAATGACATTACGAACCTGCTCCAACTGTCGAAATTCTATTCCGACCCCAATAGCCTAATTTCCATCGCCAAAAACTAACTTTCGCCAATTCAAGCCTAATTCTACACCGGACATCAAAACCACATTCCGAACACACTCCTAAGTCCCAAATCACCTAACAAAACTATCTGAACCATAAAATCTACATTCCGAGGCCGTTTACCAATAAGTCAACTTCCGATTGACTTTTCCAACTATTGAATCGCGATCGCATGTGAATATCTGCGATCGCGTAGTGTAATTTGATGGGGCAGCAGATTTGTTCTTCGAGATCGCGTGGGAGCTTCCGCGATCGGAGTGAAGAAAGAGGCCTGGGCAGACAGTTTTTAAGTTCTAAATTCAGGAGTTCTTGGCCATAACTCAATATTTCATTAGAGAGCTTGGGGGAAGGAGATTTTTGACGAGCTTTTCAGTGGGGTTCTTGTGGTAAGAGTTCTTCAATAATTTTTGGTTCAATTTCATGAATTTGTCTTGATTTTCACCATGCAATTTGAGGAATTAAAGTAGAAAAGTTAGGAAAAATAGGAGGAAAATTTGGAAAATTCTTTTGGTGATTTGAGTGGGAAATTGTGGTCCGATTGTGGTGTTCTTGGTATGTATAGAATCGTGGGAGGATGAGGATTCTAGTGATGTAAATTTTATAGAATTCTGAGACATGGGTTTAGGGCTCGGGTTTGGCCGAATTTCGAGAATTGTGTCTAAATTGATAGTTTTTTATTGGGTTTTGTTCCTTTAGCGTATATTGATGACATTAATCTGGTTTTGGTTAGATTCGGAGATTTTGTGTGCCAATTCGAGGGGCAAGAGCATCGCGGAGTAGATTTTGGGTTGTTTTGAGGTAAGTAATGATTGTAACTCTAAACCTGAGGGTATGAAACTCCGGTATTTGACATTGTTTTGGTAAATGAGGTGACGCACATGCTAGGTGACGAGCGTGGGGACGTGTACCGATAAGAATTGTGACCTGGTCCGCCCCGTAAAACTATTAAGCCGCGTATTCGATTTGAAACCTTGCGATATCCTGTATCTTAGAAATTTATACTTATTTATGGGCTGTGAGCCATGTTTGGGGCCTCGTGCCGACCTGTTTAGACCCTCAGAGGTACTTTTACACTATTCTCACACTATCATGATAGAACAATTGTGAACTCAGTCATGTTTCCTACTTGTTGTTATTTTCACTATTATCACACTGCTTTGAAAACTATGAGAAGTATTTTGGGCTGAGTCCCGTGAGTTGAGATGAATTTCCCGAGTGGCTTGTGAGGATGACTGAGTCAGGCTGAGAGTCGAGTATGTGAGGATAGTTATGGATCGGGCTGCATGTCGCAGCAATATATATGTGTTAGGCTGAGAGTCGAGTATGCGAGGATAGTTGTGGAACAGGCTTCACGCCGCAGCAATATATATGTTATATATTACATATGGATCGGGCTGCACACCGCAACAATATAGATTATATATATATTGGACGGGATACACGTCTGTCACGCCCCAAAACCGAGGGACGAGATCGGCGCCTAACCGGATGAGCCCGGTCAAGCGGACCTGGATTGCCTTTCCTACCCAACACATTACCCCGTGTTCATAAGATACAATATTCTGTAGGAAGTAGCAAATTAAATATTGAGCATGGGTTTACAACTTAAGTTCATTTCTTCATTAACATTTCAGCAGTTGATAATCCCAAAACTTACAAGTTACATACAACATTTCCAATGCGATCCACGATCACGAGTGAATACGACTGCCGCCCAAAATATACATACATATATACAACCCATCTCATGTCTACAGAGCCTCTAAGAGTACTAGGAGTTTACATAGACTTGCCGATAACAAGGCCCCGGCTATACCTTTTACAACCTAAGCAAAAGAGAATGATAAAGTCCACACATGGCCCCGAGAGGAAATGAGGCTCACTAGATCTACTGAAGAGATGAAGAGGAGGCACCAATAACGGTGGACCGAGCTACCTATTATAGAACCACCTACATCCATATAAAATATGTAGCGCCCCCGGCAAAAAGGGACGTTAGTACCATTGAATAGTACTAGAATGTCAGACAAACTTTACTCTATGTAAAATCAAGCAATACACATATAAGAGGCAGTTAAAGAAACCCAAACAAATATTTCACAGAGATACAGAGAATCACAAATGAGGTTTTCACATTTCCTTATTTCAATTGTTCCCCTGTTGCGGCGCGCAACCCAATCCCACCTTACAATCATATTCTACCCTTATTTCTTCTATTAGGGCGTGCAACCCGATCCCATCTCACAATCACATTAAACACTTATTACTTCTGCTGCAGCGTGCAACCCGATCCCACCTTACAATTCTGTTGCGGCGTGCAACCCGATCCCACCTTATAATTTCATTGCGGCGTGCAACCCGATCCCACCGTACAATTACATTTGATAGCAACATCAACCAATTAAGTCAATCACAAGGATTTTCATTATCAAGAATATACATTCATAACAACTAAATAACCATGTGAAATCAAGGCCATAGTAATCTATACCAAACGGTGAGTCATATACGGCATACCATCAACATATAGCTCAATTAGATAAATCCACATTTCCCCTCCATTACCTGCTACACAGCATTTAGCACTTAGATACATTCAATAATTGATTCGTTATCATTTCTTTCATTTTGCAGCACATCCTCTCATACCGATGTATTCAACATTTAACGAGCTTTGCACATGATAGAATGAGCACAAAGAATCACCTTTTCACAATCTCATATAGCATGGTGTCATGGAAATCAACCAGGACAATCAGAGAACAGAATCTTATGCCTCAACACATTAGAACAATCGATTCACATATGCATAAGCCAGAAACTCATACCGAATGCTCGGACACCAACAAGGTGACTCTACAAAGATTAAAGTTAGCCATACATACCTCGAGTTGGAATTTTCCCCTTTAATTTCTATCCCAAATCACCGGACCTTCTAACGCCTTCAATCTAGTTTACAATGTGACACATTAAAACTTAGAGTTAGGAAACTTGAACTCATTTGGGAATTTTATCAAATACTATGTGGTCCTTTAGATTAGCTAACCCTTTTTTTGTGAATAATTACCCAAACTCGTTTCCCTTTACTAGATTACGGAGTTTAACTTACATGAATGCAAGGTATCGGTTTTTATCTCCAAGAATCAATTTATGTGTTCTACCCTTTTAGCCAAAACCTAAGAATTAAAAGGAAATGGGGTGGGGACTCACCTCTTAGAGTGAAGAAGATGACAATTACTCAATAACTTCCAGGCCCGAGTGATAGTGAAGAATCAATTTTTAGGTGAAGATGGAACCTTCTCTCTCAAGAACTCTCTCTTCCCTCTCTCTATTTTGTTCAGAAAATCGTTAAAATGGAAGAGGGTAAGTGTTTTAATGAACTGGGGGTCGGGTATACAAATTAGATATTTAAAAGTCCCGACGCAGAAATGCAGTCAGGAATGCGATCGCATTCCTTCTATGAGGTCCGCATTCCTGTCGCATAAATGGCCCTCGAATGGGCCAAAAAGAAACCGGACTACCCAGGTATGCAACCACTATGCGATTCGCATACCTGTTATGCGATCGCATAGTGCGTCGCATAACCTCCTCCGCAAAAATGGAGGTGCAAGAATGTGACAGCTATGCGGTCCGCATTCTCAAATTTGATAGCATCTTGGGCCGCATAGTTGTCCTCAAATTGGACAGCAGACTGTCCATGTATGCAACCACTATGCGGTCCGCATACCTGTTATGCGATCGCATAGTGCTCCGCATAACAGCGCAACTCTGGAAAATTTTATCTTTTAAGTCCGGGGGTGCTTTTTACTCAAAAAGAGTCCGTTTTAAGAATTTCTACAGTTATAACAACATGGGGACCTATTTGGGAATTATTTTTAGCCATGAAATTTTACGGGTCTTTACATTCTCCCCTACTTAAAATCATTCGTCCATCAAGGAATCACTAGAGTAGGAAAAACAAAAAATAAACCAACCCCCAAATTTTCACTAACTCCGATAATTTCTGGAAATTTCGCCAGAGTTTCCTTTGAATATAGGCCTATCCACCTATCAAAGAGCCCCTGAAACACATATTTAACCAATTCCACACATTACCAGTCACTCCATCAACTCGCATATAATTGGTTACCTAAACAAGTCGTATGCAATTCAATTACTTCAACATGCTATACCTATTTCAGTTAACACCAAAAACTTGCATATCATTAAACTATCACATGAATTGCACATAATTTATCTTACTTCGAGGAGTTGCACATTACCTGAATAATCACAACATACACAAATATGGCACAACTTGAGAAGTTACAATAGTAGGGCGATTAGGGGGAAAATGGGGTGCTTTGCACAAAATTTGACACAACATATAATTGCTTAGGAATGAAAATTTTCAAACCATTACCGGACTTATTCAAACAAATGAGGATATTCCTCTTTCATTTCATTTTCCGCTTCCCATGTGGCTTCCTCGACTTGTCGACTTCACCATGACACTTTAACAGAAGCAATCTCTTTGTTCCTCAATTTACAGACTTGCCTATCAAGAATAGCAACCGGAACCTCTTCATATGACAATCTTTTATTAACATTGACCGTCTCAACCGGCACAATGAAGGATGGATCCCCAATCACCTTCTTCAACATGGACACATAAAACACCGGGTACACTAATGACATTTCAGGGGGCAATTCCAGTCTATAAGCCACCTGTCCTATCATTTAAGCGATCCGATATGACCCGACATACCTAGGGCTCAATTTCCCTTTCTTCACAAACCGCATTACTCCCTTCATGGGAGATATCTTCAAGAACACCCAATCATCTACTTGAAACTCCAAATCCTTACGACGAACGTCTGCATAGGATTTCTAGCGACTCTGAGCAGTTATCATCCTCTCCTGAATGACTCAAACCCTTTCCATAGCCTGCTGCACGAAATTCGGCCCTAGCAATTCTGCTTCACCAACTTCGAACCATCGAATCGGATACCTACACCTTCTTCCGTATAATGCCTCAAACGGGGCCATCTGAATATTAGTGTGGAAGTTGTTATTGTAAGCAAACTCTATAAGCGGAAAGTGATCATCCTAGCTACCCTTGAAATCTAAAACGCAAGCTCGTAACATATCTTCAAGCATTTGAATAGTCCGCTCCACTTGACCGTCCGTCTGCGGGTGGAAAATTGTACTGAGATTTACCTGAGCACCAAAACCTTGCTGAAATTTCCTCCAAAAGTTAGTTGTGAACTGGGGCCCTCGATCCGAGATAATAGAAGCTGGAGTGCCATGGTGTCTGACTATGTCCTTGATATACAACTGAGCGTACTGTTCTGCAGTATCGGTGGACTTGACTGGTAAGAAGTGAGCTAATTTCGTGAGTCGATCCACTATCACCCAAATTGAGTCGAAATTGCGCTGAGTGCGGGGTAACCCTACCACAAAGTCCATATTGATCATCTCTTATTTCCACATTTCCATAAGCTGCGTCAACCCACCGGGCTTCTGATGCTCGGCCTTCACTTGCTGATAATTCGGACACCTAGCCACAAAGTCCGCCACACCCCTTTTCATACCATTCCACCAATAAATCTTTTTTAGATCATGATACATCTTCATAGAACCTAGGTGTACTGAATACCTGGAATTGTGAGCCTCTGCCATAAATCTCTCCTGAAGATCATCCACATACGGAACACATAGCCTCCCTTGGCACCACAAAACACCATCATCATTGCCGAGTGAAAATGTTGTAGTCTTGTGATTCCGAATTGCTTCTCTCAACTGTGCTAAAGCTAGATCCCTGAATTGTTTTCCCTTGACCTCCACTACAAGCGAAGACTCCGCTCCATTACGCACCACGACATTCCCTTCATCTGAGGCCAAAAGACATACCCCCAGGCTGGACAACTGATAAATCTCCCGAGACAAAGGCCTCTGACCTGCTTCCAAATGAGCCAAGCTACCCATGGATTTACGACTAAGAGCGTCAGCTACCACATTCTCCTTTCCTGGATGGTACAAAATATTCATATCATAATCCTTGAGCAATTCTAACCACATCCGCTTGCCTTAAGTTCAAATCCTTCTGTTTGAATAAATACTGAAGACTCATGTGGTATGTGAACACGTCCACATGGACCCCATAAAGATAATGTCGCCAGATCTTCAATGCAAACACAACCACTGCGAGCTCCAAATCATGCGTCAGGTAATTCTTCTCGTGATTCTTGAGCTGTCTTGAAGCATACACTATTACCTTACCACATTGCATCAATACACACCCCAAACCAACACTTGAAGCATCACAATACACCACAAACCCTTCTGAACCTTCTGGCAAGGTCAACACTGGCGCCGAAGTCAATCTTGATTTCAATTCTTGAAAACTCTTTTCGTAAGCATAGGACCACTGAAACTTAACCGCTTTCTGCGTCAGCTTAGTCAATGGGGAGGCGAGGGTAGAGAATCCCTCCATGAACCTCCGATAATATCCAGCCAAACCCAAGAAACTGCAAATCTCTTTCGGGATCGTTGGTCTAGGCCAATCCTTTACCGCTGCAATCTTTTGGGGATCTACCCGAATCCCTTCCCTCGAAACAACATGGCCCAAAAAGGTGACTTATTCTAGCCAAAATTCACATTTCGAAAACTTTGCATACAACTGGTGCTAATGAAGAGTCTGTTGAACTACCCTGAGGTGATTAGCATGATCTTCCTAACTTCACGAATAAACAAGGATATCGTCAATGAAGACAATCACAAAGGAGTCAACAAACGGTTTGAAAACCCGATTCATAAGATCCATAAAAGCTGATGGGGCGTTGGTTAGCCCAAAAGACATTACCAGAAATTCAAAGTGCCCATATCGAGTCCTGAAGGCAGTCTTAAGAATATCCTGCTCCCTGATCTTTAACTGGTGATACCCGGACCGCAAATCAATCTTTGAGAAGAACTTAGCACCTTGCAACTGGTCGAACAATCATCTATCAAAGGAAATGGGTATTTGTTTTTGATGGTGACCTTGTTGAGCTGCCGATAATCAATACACATCCGAAGCGATCCGTCTTTCTTTCTAAAAAAAAGAACCGGTGATCCCCAAGGCGACACACTTGGCCGAATGAAACCCTTTTCTAATAGATCTTTCAATTGTTCTTTCAACTCTCTCAATTCTGTTGGCTCCATCCTGTAGGGTGGAATAGATATTGGCTACGTATCTGGCAGTACATCAATCCCAAAATCGATCTCTCTATCTGGTGGAAAACCAAGAAGCTCGTCCGGAAATACTTCAAGAAATTCATTCACAACAGGCACAGATTCGGGAGCAGGCACCTATGAAGTGGTGTCCGCAACTCGGACCAAATGATAGATTCACCCTTTTCTGATCATCTTTGAGGCCTTAAGGTAGGAAATAAGCCTACCTCTTGGCACAACATTATTCCCCTCCCACTCGATAACTGGTTCATTAGGAAACTCGAGCCTCATAATTCTGGTTCGGCAGTCGAGTTTAGCAAAGCACGAGTAGAGCCAATGCATCCCCATAATTACATCAAAATCTACCATTTCTAACTCAATAAGATCGGCCATGGTATCCTGACCACGCATCGTGACAACACAATTCCTATAGACTCGCACGGCCGTAATAGAATCACCAACCGGAGTCGACACAGAGAATGGCTCGTGAAGCTGTTCGGGTTCTATCCCAAAACTTGAAGCAATAAATGGAGTAACATATGACAAAGAAGACCCAGGATTAATAAGAGCATAAACATCATATGAATGAACAGTCAGAATACCTCTGACAACCTCTGGAGAAGCCTCTGCACTCTGGCGACCACTCAAAGCATAGAACTGAATGGGTCCCCCTTGACCCCGTGCTCCACCCCTAGTTGTACCGCGTCGTGCTGGAGCTGGAGGGCTGCGGGACGGAGGGCGTGTTGAAGATGTAGTGGCTAAAGAACTGGATGGTTGAGCAGTGCCCCTACCCTTGCCCTGACGGGGTGCACGACGGGTCTCGCTAAACATAGCCTCTCACTCCACACCTATAGCATACCGGTATGTCCAAGTAACAGGGCTCAGAATGAAACCTCCCACACTTAGGGAATGGGGTCCTGCGCTGCTGCTGGAACCTCCCACCTGAACGACCCGACTGATGGAACCTCCTGCTGTCTGAACCTGGTCCAATGCGATCTCCGTACTCATAACTGTGCCCTGATGGCGGCGCACTGGCTGAGGACTTAGCATAGAACTGAGATGGCCCTGATGACCCTCTCCCAAGGGCTGATCTCCCTCCTCCATTTGAACTCCCAGGGTTGCCCGCTGACCGGGCCCTACTACTACTCTCCCTCTCTATTATTATCTTTAATTTCTGAGCCTCCGTAGCCTGGGCAAATCTCACAATCTTCTCGTAGTTCATATCTAAATGCAGAGCAACTGTAGCAGTTTCATTAATAACCAAGGGACCAAGGCCCTAAACAAACCGACAAACCCTAGCCTCCATAGAAGACACCATGTGAACAGCATATTTGGACAAGCGCAAGAACTCCATATAATACTCCCACACACTCAGGTTGCCTTGCTTAAGGGCTTCAAATGTTGTAGCGCGGGCTGCCATAATCTCGGGAGGCAAGAAATGACCCATAAAGGCATCAACAAACTCCTCACACCTCGCCGGAGGGATCCCCTCTCCACGCGAACACTCCCACATCTCGAACCACGAATATGCCTCTCCCTTCAGACAATAGGAAGCGAACTCAACACCCTCTGTCTCAGTAGCCCTCGTAACTCGGAGGGTCTTGCACATCTCATCAATGAACTCCTGAGGATCGGCCTCTGGGTCGGAGCCTGTGAAATCTAGAGGGGCTAACTGCAGAAACTGGTTGACTCTGGAACCCCAAGAATCCCTTTGCTCACTAGAGGATGCACGGGCAACACTTGATCTTTGGTCCTGGGAGGCCACTAGATGAGTCAACATCTGTATAGCTCCCTTGAGGTTCCCATCAGAATACCGGGACCGGAAGCTGGGACTGAGGAAGGATCAGGAACATCAGCGGGAGGGGCTGTAGCAACCTCCGCTGGAGCAGGAATAGGAATAGCCTGGACTGGGATACAAGAGTTAGGAAGATTCAGGGTCGGGCAATCATTCTCACCCGCACCATCAGATAAGGAATTTACGACCACTCCTGGGGTGGCATTGGCCTCTAGGTCGAGTCGGACTCTCTTCTTGGGTGTCATTTACTGAAAATTAGAACAATGCACGAATTAGAGATAGACAACCTCATCTTCCACCACATCGCACGATACAGAATAACAATAAGGGGTATTTTTCCTAAATGTCCATGCAGCCCTCTAATTATAGATGTGGTCGACAGAACACCGATAAGAAGGGCTCTACTAGACACGGCTCTGAGACATCCTAGGACACTTTTAAAACCTGAGACTCTGATACTAATTTTGTCACGCCCCAAAACTGAGGGACGAGACCGGTGCCTAACCGGATGAACCTGGTCAAGCGGACTTGGATTGCCTTTCCTACCCAACGCATTACCCCGTGTTCATAAGATACAATATTTTGTAGGAAGTAGCAAATTAAAGATTGAGCATGGGTTAACTTAAGTTCATTTCTTCATTAACATTTCAGCAGTTGATAATCCCAAAACTTACAAGTTACATACAACATTTCAAATGCGATCCACGATCACGAGTGAATATGACTGCCGCCCAAAATATACATACATATATACAACCCACCTCGTGTCTACGGAGCCTCTAAGAGTACTAGTAGTTTACATAGACTTTCTGGTAACAAGGCCCCGGCTATACCTTTTACAACATAAGCAAAAGAGAATGATATAGTCCACACATGGCCCCGAGAGGAAATAAGGCTCACCAGATCTGCTGAAGAGATGAAGAGAAGGCACCACTAACGGCGGACTGATGCGTGGCTATAATTCATGATTTTAAGCATTATATACCTTGCATTTTGTGTGCTTTAA